>JALPQD010000641.1:858340-966739 GCA_023101885.1 Typhlomys cinereus
TTTTTCCAGGCCTTTTCTTAATAATTCTTCACAGATGCGTTTAAATGCTGAGCTCTGATTGTCAAGTTGCACAATTTTATCAAACAGGCACAGAAAGTCTCTGCTACATCACATCATGGTTTCAACTTCAACTGAATCTACTTTGCATGGTCCTTCCCCAGAGAGTCTCTCACCTCATTGAGCTATTTTCAGATCCCCTAGAGAGGAGACAGTTTGGCTAGCAGGGTTAGAGCTGCCCAAGCAAAATAGCAGCTCTGCTCCCCTGCTGGGCTTCCTGTTCTTCACCTCAGATGAGAACAGAAATGGGGGAAGGGATTCCAAGCCTCTTCATGGGAACCCAGATGTCAGCTGCCCCCTTAATCATCATGCAGGTATTATAGAGTGGTAGCACGCAGCTTCCATGGTTGATTAAGACCACTGTTGCCTTTTCTTCCTCAGAAACATACATGGCACCTTTGGAAACACTGTGAATTCAGGCAGCAGGGAGACGGTTTCCTGCTCAGATGGAGGTTTTTGTTTATGTCCTCGACTGAAGCGTGTGGTGTCCTCAGCAATAGACTCTTACTACGTAGTTCTGTGGGAAATCAACAGAAATAGTGAGAACCTAGAGGGCCTTTGTTCTTGGTGAATCATGGGAGGCCTGACCATGTCTTCTGGGAAGCTTTTACCAAAGTCCATTGTCATAGTTGGGCACAGGTATCAACTTGACTGTTTAGGGTCTGAGCTCTGGGCACATTTGTGGAAAATTAGTGGTTGGAATAAGCCCAGAGAAATCTGCAGGGATTGTCTAGTTGATGGGGAAAGCCCAGCCCATGGGGGTAGAATTAAGTCCTAGATTAAAATACAGTCTTACCAGCCCTTCTGCCTCAATCTTCTCTGAGCCTCAGGATGGCGAGAGATTTGGCTGCCTGGTTCTGGGGTGAACATTGTAAGATTGCTGGAATTCTGCATTCTGGTTGGCTATTGTTGTCTGGTCTGCTGTTCTTACACTGCTCAAGACTGTCTGAGTGTTGAGATCCTTGCCTATCCAGAGATAAAAACATTTTAAGAAAAGGGTCTTATATTAGAAAAGACTTAAAGAGAGAGGAGAACAGGAATAGCTCACAGTAGTGATTGGGGTCTACCTACAGGCAACAAACAGGCTCTTAATAACCACCACCCTTGACAATTACCTTATTTATCTGTTTTCCTTTGTCTCCATTCTTTTGGAAACTAGTGATAATCCTTTGCAATTTTATGAGCATTATAGATATTTTCTTTTGAGTATATCATTATAGGGACTCAAAACTAGGTTCTACTTATAAGGGAGAACATGTGATACAGGACTTTCTATGCTTGCAGTACTTTGCTCAGTATAATTTCTTCCAACTCATCCATCAGTTGGTTTTTGATACAGTATCTCCTGCACCCTGGGTTTCCATTGTATTAAGGATGTAGGTGAAGGTATGAAATCCCCAATTCTTCATCCCTCTGCCTTCTCAGGAGTGCTCAAACTGAGGTGGGTCACAATGCCAACATTCCTTTGAATCTAAAGTCTCTCACCTCAGGCATGGATTGACTTCACTATAGACCTCAGATTGGCCTCAACTCTCACCAATCTTCCTTCCTCTGCCTTCTGAGCAATATTTTTAATCAAAAAGAAAAGATAAATGTCAAACTACTCAGATATTCTTTCTGGAGTTAGGATTCTTCATTTGAAACAAACCAGAAGCCCAGTAGCACTTGCATGTGGGAGTAGAGGACATGCTTTAGGAACTGATTCTCTCCTCCTTCGAGAGGATTCTGGGAACGGAACTCAGGCCGCCTGATTCCTGTGCAGATACCTTTACCAACTCACCAGCTGGTTCAATATATCTTTCTCAATGAGCCCACCAATGTCTACAGAGTCAACAAAAGTTTCCCATGTGAAATTGAAACTGTGCTATCTGAAAGAGGGGAAGGTAATATGTGGACTGGAAAAAAGAAAAAAGAAAAGGGAGACAATCACATCTCGTTTTCTACTAGGATTTTCATTGCATCATCTCTTTGTGTTCCAAAAGTTGTGAGTACTGTTAGGTTAATGATTAAATAGCGTACAACATCCTGGAGAAGGCTGAGCGTGCAGCCACCAGAAGTGAGTTTTATTGATCCATTTGTTTGAGGCACAGGGTGGCCTCAAACTCACTGGGCAAACTGAGTTACCTAGCAGTTCTGTCTTTCTGTCTCCACCTGCAAGAGCTGGGACTATAGGCTTTTACCACAGTGCCCAGATTTATGATCACTTTTGAAATAAATATTGAAAGATTAGGAATGTCTCATTAAAGCCTAAGAGGACAGAGTACATAGAGTTTATGAATCCAATTTAGTTTAAGAGTTTTATCTCTATCTAGGGATGGTGCATCATGCCTATAATCCCAGAATTCAAGATGCTGCTGTAGAAGGAAGAATTGAAGGACAGGTGTATACTTACTGAAGGACAGTAAGTATACACTCAAATTTTCTAAAACAGAACACAAAAAACCCTCTCCACAAAAAAAAAAACACACATAAAACACCAAACTCCTTACAAAATCCAAATTAAAAGCCAAAACAAGGCAAGTATAAAAATCACTTTCTCTCATGCTATGCATACAGGGTATCCTATATAAAAATGACATTTCTATTTTAGTGATTTGGGTAATGACCTCCAAAGAAGGTATATACACATCTATAAGATACGACTTTTGGGAGGTAGCTCAGTTTGTAGAATGCTTGACTCAAGCACAAAACATCACTTCAGGTACTAGGCTTGCTTTCACACCTGTAATCCTAGCATTATGGATATGGAGGTGGGAGAACCAAACATTCAAGGCCATGCTTGGCACTGTCATTGATTCTATATGAGTTGTCCCCACACATGTTCCTGTGAAAGAATCCTTAGCTGATATAAATGTTTAGGAAGTTGGTGACATATCCTGTCTGGAATGATAAGTCATGTAAATCTACCTTTCTTTCTTATACTGTACACAAGTATATTGCAACAGAAGAAAACTAAGTGTAATTGCTACATTACTAGGTTGAGGATGGCCAGAGCTGCCTAAGACCTGCCTCAAACGAAAGACAGTATGTGAAAAAAATAAAATATTTGTAAATTGAATGCTAGGGAAGATCTGGTCATAGAATGAAGAGGCTGATCTTCGTGTAGACAGTTTTGCCCCTGCGAAGCAGAAAAATCTCCCAGGAGTCTGAAGGTAAGGATTCGCTGGATCCAGCAGTGTCCCAAATTTCTCCCTTGTTCTTAGTTCTCTCTTTCCTTGGTGTGATGGAACCTGAGTTTGCTCCTGCCTGCCACCTTGATTCTGTCTGAGCCCAGTTCCCATGTTCTGGATTCCTGCATGTCTAGAAAGAGACATCTGTCATTGCCTGGCACATATGGAAAGCCCCCCCCCAAAAAAAAGGACAAACAACCAAATGCAATGCCCTGCATTACCTGGATAATTCAGATATAGCATAAGTAGTGTCTGTTTTTTAACATCAAAGGGTGGGATTGAAGTGCATTAATGTATGTCTCTTCCTGTTGCTAATAAATTCACCACCAAGCAATCACAACAAGAGATTTTATTTTTGCTTATGATTCTAGTTAGTGTGTAGTCCAGCTTGGCAAGAGAATCTCTACTAACATCAGGGATCTCAGGGAATTAGTCTCACTATATCCACAAGGGTTGCTGATAAAGAGGGAAACCACCTCATCTGCCAGATGGGAAATCTGCCAAAATGTGAACTATGCCGAGTACTGTACCCGCTTTCTCCATCTTATTCATTTGCCCAGAGAATGGTCTCAGGAAACATGAGCTGGGTCTTCCCTCATCCTTAGATAATCCTCTGCAGTTTGTTTAGGGCTTGCCTGAACTGATTCTTCAGTGATATGCCCAGACATCAGTTTCAATTGTCAAGTTGACTATTCTAACTGGCAGAGCATATAAGAGTTTAGAGCTGAAATTCCCACCAAATGCCAGCAGTATGAAGGCTATACCCATGGTAAATTAGAGAAATTACATATCCCAGACTGCAGGGAGGTAGAAGGACTACTGAAGGTGGGATCTGATGAAAGAACTTTAGTCCCTGTAGATGTCCCTTGAAGGGGACGCTGGTCACTGACACCCTCCCTCTCTGCTTCCTGGCTGCTGGGAGCTTTGCTGCACCATATACTTGGCCATCATCTATGTCTGGCAGCAGAAATAAGGCAAAGGTGCCAGCAGACCATGGAAGGCAGTCATGAGCCTAAACAAGCATTTCCTTCTGTATTACATTTTACTCCAGTGTCAGAAAACACTCACAGAGTGGTCACCTTCTATTGGTGATTCATGAAGGGTGGAAATCTCTGGCCCCTGCTGAAGGGAACCAGGACAGGGAAAGTGGCCTCATGTGTCCTCTGTATTCTCACTACTACTCCTGAGACAGACAGCATATGATACAATGGAGCAACATTGGATTCTCACTTGGTTTTGAATAAATATTATCTCGCTATCACCACACTTTTCCAATCAGTGAAATTAAAGCCGAAAGACATTTGCAAGAGTGTGGAGGAAAACTGCTTCAGAGTAAAGTCCCAGTGAAGTCAGGCTGCATGGCAAGGGAGCAGCACCTGAGGAAGACACTGAAGGGCAGAGTTGTTGCCTGGAGTTTCTCTATGAGGCACAGAGGAATGAGATGCTGGCTGCTAAGGAGAGTAATCTGGATAAGTCTATATTTTGACTGAAAGATTAGGGCATCTACCTGCTTTTCCTCATACGAATGCATCTCTTTGTAATTTATACATAGGAAGTTATGCAAAGGCTTCCTATGTACAGGTGGCAAAACTACACAGTGTCCTTTGTGTGCTGTCCAGAAATGCTTGAAACATAAACTTTGAAGAATATTTCTGCTTGTTATTCTTATTGCTCTAACACCTAGCAGGCAGCCCTCCAGGCCTACCTAAGAGGGATTCTTCAAGTTAAGGATGGTTTGTATGCATGTCTGAAAACTATATTTATTTTGTAGTGATGTAGGTGAACAAATTCTTGAATTATGTGTGGGCCATTGTTGAGACTGGAGTTCCACGACCCCATGTGATGGAGGGACCTATCTGACCGTGAGCTTGCCTCCACACATGTCCTCTGCTTCACAACAGTGGATGTGACAGAACCAGCTGCTCCTGTTTCCCTGCGATGCTGGACTGTATCTCAAGCTGTGATCAAGTAAACTATTTGTCCCTGGAGTTTCTTCATGTTGTATATTTTGTCACTTCAACTACATGAGTCACTAAAGGAGTGGGGAAGGCTACCAAACCAATGTGTGAAAAGTCTGTGTGAAACATTGCAATCAAATTTAAAGTGGACAAGGGAAGGCCACAGGGCAGCAGTCTCTGTGCAAAGATGCTGAGGTCTTACATTCAGCATCCAAGAGAATCTTGAGGAATTTTAAAAAATAAGTCAGAGTATCAAAGAGATATGAGTTCTTCATCCTTGTTTCTTTTCCTCTTTTTCTGGTAGAGATGTCATTATGTCTTTGAAGTGTCTTCTATGCAAAACATTTAAGGCCACCAAGCGGAACAAGGGAAGAGGCTCCAGGTGTCTGTTCTTAGTGCTATGTAGCTGTGTCGAATATCCACCCCAAGGCTGATGAGTCTATTTCCCTGAATTAGGAGCAGCTGGTCTTGTGGGCTTGCCCTGTAGGGAGTTTTTGTTTGGGGCTCAATCACTGTGGAAGGGTGCTTCAGGGTTTGAAGGCAGTGATAGACTACAAAGTCCTCAGGCTGCAGGTCTGCAATCGTGAGGGTGAATTCTGTCCCAGATCCACTGCCACTGAACCTGGAGTGGACTCCATCAGCCCTGGTAGAAGCGTGGTAAACAAGGAGTTTGGGGGGCTTCTCTGGTTCTTGCTGGTACCAGGACAGATAGTGTTTGCCATCAGTGTAGAGGAGGCTCTGACTAGCCCTGCAGGTGATGGAGACACTATCTCCTGGGGAGACTTGCAAGGACTCTGCCGGCTGCGTGAGCACAATCTGCCCATGGGAAGCTGCAACCAAAGGCACAGGACAGATGCAGAGATGTGTGACTTCCTCCTGCACAGAGATGCCCACAGGGGAGGAGACCCGACCCTGTCCCAAGCCCTCTCTCCAGGGGGCATTTTCCTCCCTCCCCTCCCAACCCCATTTTTCTCAGGGAGCAGGCAGACAGCCACTGAGGGAGCCGTCCCCTGTTCTCTCACCGCTAGCACAGAGAAGCAGGAGGCTGAAGAATGGAGCTGCCACCATCTCGCTGCCTGTTGGACTTCTGATACCCAGGTTCTACCAGAGGCAACTCTTATAAGTCTGCAACACAGGGCGTGGCTGGTAGAATAGTACAGCAAGCCACAGGGGAGGATGAGGGCAAGCTGGTGGGGTGGAAGGCTGCAGTCACACCTGGTGATGACTCTGGTGGAGCCTGCTCTGGGCCCCCTGCCATTTTTCAGCCTTGTCTCAGGGACTTTTCTGGGAGTGGCTCGTGTGCTGCGTTGTGGTTGAGTGACCCCCACTTCCATCCCTGGGGGACCAGATGTCTGATGCTCATGAGGTCGTTGTTCTTTGTGATGATGCACGACTGCACCCGGAGTAAATGGCCCCACGTGCTACTTTACATTAAACAAGTCTCAACTGTTCTGTCCACTGCAGAACTTTAATATTATTATTTGTAACTGTTGACTTAATTTCTTATATGGGACAGTTAGACATCTAGACTCCTAATGGCCTTGCTTGTGCAAGCTTTTCTCTGTTTTTTTATCTAAGGCATTTGGGCATTTGGGCTCTTGTCCTTGTCGGTGCTTGCCTCCCTTTCCTGAGTTGGTGGCTTGTGGCTTCCTTTGGAGCAGTATGTGTTCAGAATTAGACTCAATTCACAAGAGATTTTTATTCCTGCTTCTTAGGATACTTAGGGGCTTCGGGTCAAGAGATACATACTTGTGAAGGGAAAGCAGGAAAGGGTTTTTTTAAATTTTTTTATTATTATTATTTATTCAACTGTGCGCATGTGCGTGTGTATGTGGGCGTGCGTGTCTGTGTGTCTGTGTGTGTGTATGTGTAGAACCACGGACGAATTCGCGAACCACCATGGACACTTCCACCTCCTCCTTGTTTACTCCGCCCCGGGATTCACAGGCTCCACCCACCAGGACCAGAAGCGCAGGCCGCCCCGCTTCTGCCCGGCATCTATACATGGGATCTGGGATCCGAACTCAGGACCTTCCGCCTGCAAGGCAGAGACTTAACCCCTGAGCCACCTCTCCAGCCCCAGGAAAGGGTTTTATAATTGTCTACAAACTACAGCTAAAGTACACTTGACATACTGGTTTCTTTTTAGAGGCGTCCCCATCAGATAAGTTTTTTAGGCCCCTGGGTGAGTGGAATGGAGTTTCCTCCAAGCATGGTGTTTCTTGGGCTCCACAATTATGTTCAGGTAAGTGTTTCTGTCAGTTGGAGAGGTGGAAGTTGGCTTGTTTCTCCCTTGACTAGGTCTCATTTCCTTTGCTTTGGAAAAGTTTTTGGTCCTGTGTCCCATTTGGATCATGCATGTGATTTCCTATTGTACTGAAATGGCTAGGATTACCTTCTTGGTTCACAAATCAGAATCTTATTCAGTCATAGATCATAAAGTCTTGGTTCACTCGCATCTGTCATTCATCCTGAAGAAGTGCCTGTAATGCACATTTTGGACAGTTTTCTGGCATCCTGTGGATTGCTGACATGCCCAGTGTTTCTCAGGAGCATCATCTTGGTGTCTGGGGACTTCTCCCGACCCGTTGCTCTTGCTGTGGTCAGGTCAGCTCTTCCAGCTCTTCCAAACAGCTGTGCTTTCATTGCCCTTGAACTTTAAAAAAACTCAATTTCAATCTTTATTATTTATTTTAATACACAAAATGTCCAACTGACCTGGAGTGCAGGTGGCTGGCCAGCAGGATCCACTTGTCTCAGACTCCCATGAATTGGGGTCTCAAGCAAGCCACTAGGAAGGGCCTTTCCCATTATAATTGGTCAGTGGATGATGTCCACATACTTCAGTCAAGTACTCAACAGACAGAAACAAGCTACTTCCCCATTTCTAACTGTCTGCATTTCTCAATGTCATGTAGGGTGCAGTATTTCACAGCCTTAGCACAGCATGGTTCCCCAACATGCAGACATTCAACCTCACAGACAATGTCTATGCAAGGTACTATCAGGACATCCCCTGTGCAGTCAAGTTTTGAAAGTCATTGTCTTTATCCTTTTTGCAAGTATCTGAGAAAAGAAAGGAGGAGGATGAAACATAGGAGGGAGGGAAGAGATGGAGAGAGAGAGAGAGAGAGAGAGAGAAACCAGGTTAGATGGTGTGGTAGTGGAAGCCTGTAAGCTTAACATTCAGGTGGGTGGAATGGGAGGTCAAGAGAAGACTTGTTACATAGTTATATCTAGCAAACACTGGGCAACATTACAACCTCGTATCAAAAACAAACATCAGACCAAGTGAATCACAAAAATCAAACCCAGTTCCCCACACACTTTTCTAGCTGTTGGCATGGCCATAGCCTGAGTCCCAACAAAACCAGGCAAGGGAAACAGGGCATCATGTATCATGGACCTCACTGTGCAGCTGAAGATGACCTTGAACATCTAATCGTCCTGACTGTGTCTAGTGAGTGTAGATTACAGGCATCACCACCATGCCCAAATTTATTCCATTCTAAGTATGGAAAGCAGAGTCTCAAAAGAAAAAAAAAAACTCACCTACAATAATATTTGTGTGTTATGCACAGTCTCATTCTTTCTCTATGTAATTCTGGTTTGGCATTATACTCATGTATAATCTTTTAAATACTGGGATTTCAAATATGCACAGGCAACCTGGATCTTACAAAGACTTATATGAACTGTACATAGTCCAGCCTAGATGTACAAAAACACAGATTCCTTAGAACTAGTGTAAGAGAAAGAGTGTCAGATCACCTGACGACTGAGAACACTAAACTCTAAAGGTGCTCTGGCCCTGCTCAGCAGACCAGCTCTGTAACGCTCAGTTCCATCAGCTCCCCTGACCTGGGCAGTGCTCCAGCATGTGTCTCTGGATTTCATGGCACCTCACAGGGACAGTCCCAGAGGACACCTTGAGGACTACTAGCCAGAGCAGCCTTTGAAACATCCCTGGCTGAGCATCCTGGGAACAGCTGCATCTCAAATATGAAGCTCCTGGAGATGGCACTGGGTGGAGCCAGATTCATCTCTCTCCAATCTTCTCTCAAAATCTACTGCTCCCCAGCCCCAAGAGGGCGAGGAGTTGAGGATGTATCTTGTGTTCTCTCAGGGTAAATAATGCCATTTAGAATATTTTAAAAAGCATCCCTGGATGAAGTATACAGACCTGTAATTCCAGCACAGGAAGATGAGGAATCACCGGTCATCCTCATCTGCACAGTGAGCACTTGAGGTCCCCTCCAGCCAGAGCAACGTGAGCCCTTGTCTCAACACACAGGACCAAAAAATAAGCCACAACCACAACACTGTGTTGGACTTCACTGGGAAGGAACATTGTGTGTTTCTTCACTCAGGTGGAAGAAAGCTCACCTTGCATGAAGGGCTTCTGGGCTCTGTCTCCACATCCATAAGCCATGATGGTAGAATCAGGCCACTAGCATTGAGAGGAATAAGTAGAATCAGTGGCTTGAGGTCATCCCCAAACAGAGTCCAAAAGATGAAACCAAAGGATGACAAATCAATGAATGAATAAACCAACTGCCATCAAATTAACCAAACAAACAAAACATATATTGAGGGAAGTGAGCACACCTATAATCCTACCAGTCAGGTGTCTGAGGCCCATTGTTCAAATGCACAAGTGTCCAGAGACCCTGGTCGACACAAGGTTTCCCTGGGTGAGTGAAAGGAAATACAGCCTGAGAGAGGCTTGGGACAGTTAAGTTGGAAGTCTCACAAGCCCGCTGATTCGAGTTTAACCCCTGCATAGAAGGGAACACCTGAGTCATTCTTTTGAGGCCAGTCTCTGCTGAAGTTGGCCCGTGTGGGTGAGGATTGCCTCCATCTTCCCAGGGGCCAAGATTGCAGGTGAAACACCACACCAAGTTGATGAGGTCTGACACCTGAGCTTAAAGTGTCCCATATCCCCAGCTCCTGGAGGAAATCTTGGCAACTCTGTGTGGCAGAATGCAGACACGAAGGTCACAAACCACGTGATCCTGTTTAGACTGAATGGCGACAGTCCCGAAGCTGAAAGACATAGAAAGCAGGTCAGAGTTTGGCCAGTTCTAAAGAGTTTCTTAGTATGTGAAGATGACCAGAGAAGGCTGTGATCTTGGGGCCCCAAGACTAACAGCAGTGAAGCTGCGAAGTATGAAAAGAGTAAAAAGAGCATTTTCAATATTCAAATGCTTGCCATCAAAGTCTAATGCAAGTCATCTCTGCAATTCTGAGACAGAATAAGAAATTTCCCGTTTTGTGTTGTAAAAGCATGTTCCTCTGAAACAGAAGGGTTCCTGACAGTTTTGGTTACAACATTGTGTCAAAAGATACTGTTAATTTTTGTATTTTTACCTATGTCTCTGAGTGTTCACTTGCTATTCCTCATTATTTATTTTAAGAAATACTCTACTATTTCATATATCTTTCCATGAATGGATGCTTTTACTTTTCCTATTGATGTCCCATAGTGTGTTTCTAATGGTTGTCCTCAATATCCAGACACCCAGGATTTATTTGAGATGAACAGTAGAGTTGTTGGGAAGGTATGAGTGAGTGTGTGTGTGTGTGTGTGTGTGTGTGTGTGTGTGTGTGTGTGTATGTGTGTATCCAGTTGTCTGTCCAAGACACTCACCAATTGCGGTTCATGATCCAGTGATGTAGGTTGAGGGTCAGGGGTGCACATACATATTTCGTGAGGGATAACGAACTTATCTGAATCTTCTATTTTAGGTTGGCCATATTCCCGTGAAATGTCCTCAGTCTGCCTTCCAGCAGTTGATTCTGACCTTTCTTGAAGCCCAGCAGAGGAACCCGTCCAAAGGGCATGTGCACACTTGGGAATGTTGGACTGGTGAACATGGAGCACAGGAACCCTGAAGCTGTTCCGCAGTGGACCCACTCCCCCGTTCCTTCAGAGACTGAGGATGAACTTGTCCTCAGAATGCATGTGGATAGTGTGTGTATACACAAGAGGTAAACAGACATCCAGAGCAGTTTGTGGACACATGGGTAAACATCCCACCAAAAGAGAATAAGCAGAATCTTGCTTGAGAACATTCCACCCAGAGAGATGATGGTCTGGTGTGTCACTGCCTGTCAAATATGATAATGATGGACAGAAGTCTGGCATATTCAAGGGAGAAACAATATGTGAGACAGAACCTTACACACATGATGGTGGACACTAGATATTTGAGGTTTGGTCATACACTGTTGTATTCCCTGTCTGTTTCCTTAGCTCTGTTCTGTGCTGGTTGCAGAATTTACCCTCATATAGCCTGTTCTACTGCCTCATGAATTTCACAGATGACAGCAGGCTTCTCTCTGGAGGATACCACAGTGATAACAGATTTCATTCTGACCTATTGAAGTCACTTTGATTAGGTATGGCATAGTGAGAGAAATCATGCAGAAGATCATCTCCCTGGATGAGAAGCATGAAGGAAGGTCAGATGTGACTGAGTACATGGTCTCTGCTCCTTACTAAGGAGGAGCACAGCGTCTTTTCCTCCTCAGCAGCTTGGAGCATCCTCTCCTCTCTACCCTACTCTGAGCAGGTCACTGCTGAAGACCAGCACTGTTCTGACTACCTTGGGCCTGGACTTTCACCTGTTTAGGTCTATGGCAGTGTCCTACCCGCTCCAGGTGAGGAAAGAGGTCTGAAGTGCATGTGGCCACTCAGCTCCCTCCGTCTTCCGCTGCTCCCTTGTCACCGCATCAGTTCCCTCCAGAACTGATCCCAACCCTGTAGCTGAGCTGCCAGAGAGCTGGGAGCTCTTCTGTTCAGCACTTCAGTGCAGAAGGGGAGACACTGCATGATGCCCCCCTGCTTCTCCTGCAAATTCCAAAGGATCCCCAGTCCTTATCACCACCAGTCTTTGTAGATCTCAATGATGTCTCAGCTCCCAGTTGTCCTCTTCCACCTCTCACTCCTCAGGTGCCACAGAAAGGGAATAGAAAAGGACTGATGTCCCTGAGGTGACGTAGATGTTAAGTCATTTACCCCATGAATAGGTAGTTATCATTTCGAACTTGCAAAGGATGGTCACCAAAGCATGACAGAAGCAAAGTGCAGAATCGCATCAAAGTGAGCTCATCCACCTGCTGTGCTGGGGCCTCTGCTGGCCCCTTTGGATGGAGCCCAGCTCTCACAGGGTGCTTGGATCCTCCTGCACCCTTTGACGCCAGCAGCAGAAGTGAAGCAGTTTAAAAGTCTCTTCTTCACTGCCAGCCCTGGAGATGGTTACAGGTGGAGGATATGAAAATACTGTGAGACGGGCCTTGATTGAAATCTTCATTCTTCCCAGAGTATGTAGTCATGTTCTTCTCTGGCAGGTCTGTCATACCTTGGTGGGTGGTCCGGCGAGAAATGCTTTTGTCTTTTTCTGCTGTGTATCAGTTGGTTATACCCTTGGGGGTATCTAGGTCAGGCCAGAGATGGTGCCCTAGATGTTCCCACTGTGTGCAGAGCTCAGGAAGGAAGAGGGCCAAGACATCCTAATTCTGGAAGGCATGCCCCCCACAAGTCATTCTTGGAGGCACTCAGGCTCTTGGAGTCAGCAAAAGCCTTGTTCCCAGGGGATACAGAAAGAGATCTCTGCTTACAAGGGAGACTATAAAGGAGGACCATCCTCAGCGCTGAACCCAGGATGTCAGGGAGACTACTTCATCTGCCATAGTGCTGCGAGGCTTTGTCTTCATCAGTAGTTTGGGGACTAGCAGCCTAGCTGCAAATTGGAGCAACAGGCTCACTAGTCTCCTCAGGCAAAGGGGGAAGGGAGAAGCATCTTCAGGGTGATGGATCCATGGCAATATCTGTCTGTCCTTCTCACCCCAGCTGTAGCCCTATCTTCCCTGGGTTTTCAATGGATAAAAATAAGGTTGATAACCATTATCTGGTTGTAATTTTGATTTCTTAAAGAGTTACAGGTTCTATCATAGTCACATCCTATATGGTGCATTTCTTGCAGGGCATTTGGGTAGTCTCAACTGTTATCACCCATGGATGTGCTATTCTGTCCACGCTGACACTCTTGTGTTGCTAACGAGCAGCTGTGTGATCACATTAAAACAGGTAACACAGAAGAGTACAGTTTTGACTTTTCTCTTCATGATATTTATTTATTTTCTAATAAGGAGAGCATTTTTCTGAGTCTTTTCCAGCATTTCCATGGCAACACATTCATGTTGGCGGGTGACAGGCTAACTTGATATGGCCAAAGTTGCCTTCACCCAGGGTTTCGATGATCTTAAAATAGTTATGGGAAGTCTCTTCCTGGGAGGGACAGGCCTTCCTGTCATGATCCATATCAGCTCCTTCCTCCTGTTCCTGAAAATGATCAACCATGACAGATGAAGTAAAACTGGAAGCAGGTCTAGCAGGAAAGCCAAAACTTGAAGTCTTTACATCAGAAAACCAGAAATAAAAGAAAATTCCTTAACCTCCAAACAACCTGCGATATGTTAATTACAAAATAATATTTGACATAGATAATAATGAACCAAACTCCAAAATACTTGACAGCAAAAAGAATGAAGACCAGTGGAAAAGTTAAGGAATCCCAAGGCTGAGTCAGAATGTGAATCTCTTTGGGAGTGTATAGCAAGGCCATAGATGAAATATTAACAGATTAAACTTGGAACATGGACAAGTTCCTTGTTGTAGTTTGACTATTGTATGTCCATGCAAGCTCATGTATCTGAATACTTCTTCCCTAGTTTTCAAAGACTGTGAAAGATGTGGAACAATTGGGAGGTAGAGACCTCAATTTGTACAATTATATCCTAACAAAATATGGAAATAAAGGGAAACAATTAAGCCAAAATTAAATATTGGGAAGACAAATGAAGATTTGAAAAAATAAAACTGGGAGGTAATAAGAAAAGAAATGGAAATCAATACCAGGAAATAAACAAAATTTAAAACAACCACATGGCAAACCTGGCAGCTGGGAAACTAACTCAGCATGATTAGTTAGGCCCAAGAGCTAAAAAAAAGTATCATCATTCACCATGTAGAAGTACAAATGATTCCAACCAGCAACTTGTGCCACATGAGGACAGAAACCCTCCCCACCCAATGCTTCAATGCACAGGTGTGTGTGATTCCTTACAGTGGGGGCTTCGTAGGTCAGTGGTACCAATCACAACAGGATAAACACATGCGAACACTTTTTGCCCCAAGACCAGGCAGGAATAGTGGCCTGAGCTGTTGTGCCTTGGGTGATGGGCACTAAGGAGGCGGTACCACCAATGAGCACACCCCCCATGAGCCAAGTGGTCCATTTCATACAGCTAGTCCTCATCTTTCAAAGGGTTCACAAACCCTGTAGTTATTGCCAAAGCCTTGGGAAAATAAAAACTTGCTCAAAAACATTAATCTCTGAGCACAGTAGACATCCTTTCCACATTGATACTAGAAAAGAAGGTACCAGAGATAGTGATGAGCTCTGAGGTTTCCTCTTTCACTGTGCCATGCACAGGATGTCCACTCGTTTGAGAAGGTGCAAGGTGGTTCAGTTTTCAGTCAAACCCTAGAATTCTGTGATTCCTTGGACATATACCGAACATATGAAAACTACTCCCAAGGCATTAATTACTTTTTTTAACCACAGAGTTGTTGGTGTCCATAGGATAGTACCATTCAATGGTATTGTAAGTCTTCTAATTGTTGCATATGCAGAAGAGACACTCCTGACTCACCCTAGTATCTAGTGTTTGTCTGATATCCAAACCAAGAAAAGATAAAGTATAAAAAATATAAACCAACTTCCCCAATGAATTACACTAGAAAATCCTAAATGGTAGTAATAAATATTAACAGCATAATCAACATGAAAATGGGCATTATTCGCGATATAGAAATAGGACAATGCCACACATGCAAATGAAAATGGGCATTATTCGCGATATAGAAATAGGACAATGCCACACATGCAAATGAATAATGCAGCATTTGAGCATGGTCAAGGAAAAGATCACAGAATCAGGAATAAGAATCAAATTTATCATGTTCAGGAAAGCACATGGAAGTGGAGATCATTCTACACGTAAGATGTCAGATCCATAAAGTAAACTCCCTCCTTTATTGGTTTGAATGAGGAATGGGGGATGGTTTCATTGCGGGGATTATTAGGGACTTGGAAGATTGTGAGAGAGAGACCACAGTAGGAGAAGATCATGCTCAAGGCTCATGATACACATGTGTGGAAATGTTGCAGCAAGGGCCTCAGGTTGTTCCCCTCCTGAATACCCACATGCTTTCAAAATGCCAAAACAGGGCTGGATAGATGGCTCAGGGGTTAAAAATTTCTGCTTCTGTAAGCAGAGGTAACTGGCAGAAATGGCTGTGGTCTGGATGCTGGCCCTAGAATGTAGGATCAAGGGAATTTGAAAGCAAAGCAAAAAAGAAATATAGCAAATCAATATGTTACCCAAAATTACCCGTGGGCCTCTATGAATACAACCTGAGTTTCCATGGGTATAAACAATGTTCTCTGATAACACACACACACACACACACACACACACACACACACACACGTGACAGTAAATATTAAAAAATAAGTGAATATTCTCCAAATGACAAACAGCTTCTGCAGTACAGTGACAGAAAGCAGCCCAGCCAGTGCTTCAAATGAACAGGTGTGCGTGATTCCTCACAATGACTGCTTGTGATGTCAGAGGAAGAAATGGACCAGTCATTGATGCACTCAACTGATTCAAAAGTTTCCTGACATTAACTCTCCAAGTCCAAGGTAGGCATGATGGTTAGAACTTTTCTGGTGAGGGCAGTGGGGACTGAAGAAGGTAGTAAACCAGTGAGTCGTCTCTCCAAGAGCCAACGGCCAACTTTCTGCAATTAGACCCCACTGCTCAAAGGATCACAACTTCTAAAATCACTGTCACCTCCTGGGTTCAAGTGCTATAACACATGAGCCTTTGTGGACTGTTGATGTCCAAAGCCCAACAAGGAGCATTTTCCTTGAGTGCTGCAAAGTAAAGGTGATGTGACAATGATGAGCTCTGAAGCTTCATGCTTCTCTGCGCCCTGTACACTGGTTACAGAAGGAACAGGGTGGCTCAGTGACATTTCACTCAGATGCTACAACTGTGTGATTCCTTGTGATGTTTGTAAACCTCATGAAACCCACCACCAAGGTATTAACTCCTTTTTCTGTAACTCAAATAAATGGTGTCCACAGGATGATATCCATAGTAACTGACTGCATAATTTCCCAAGTTGTTCTGTAAGTGGAAAAGGAGTAAATGTTCTCAACCCATTGCATAAACTAGGACTTTCCTGCTATCAAAACAGATGATAACATAAAGAAACAAAAATTGTAAGCGAGATTTCTTGATGGACACTGTAAATTGTGAAATGTCATGGTCAAGGTAAAAAATAAAGATGGTGTCAAATGTGTATGCAGCAAGCAATGCAGCACTGAGCTGCATGTGGACGGTGTGAAGATCAAGAAGAATCAAGGCAAGCTTTTTTTTTCTGCCCCAGACCTGGACCAGGGCAGATTCCCTGTTCCTCAAGTAAGTGCCCTAGATCATGCCCCAGGCCTCGGGTCATCTGTGCACCCCACTAGTAGCCAGCCTGCCTTTCTGGCCCTGGGGAAGGCCCCTAGGCTACTCCCCAGGCCCCAGGTCATCTGTGTGCCTCACTAGCCACTCTGCTTTTCTGACTCCTTAACTGAAGTAGGCAGACTCCCCACTCCTCAGGATTCAACAGAGTTCAGAGAAAACCCAAGCAAAGCTCTAGAGGATCAACACCATTCCTCTGAGGTTCTGTAAAATCATCCTATCATACAGGAGAGAATCTTCACACCCAGTTCTAATATAAGGAAACCCCTTTTGCCATTTTGTTCCTCTCAATTATTAGTCACTGTAGTTTAATATTTCCATATAGCCACCTAAAAATACATACAACTTCAGCAACTATACCACTAACAGTCTGATAGTCTCATCTAGGAAGTAACACCAACTATCAACAAGCGTACCCAACTCCAAGTCAAACACTATTGATAACTGCTTAAGTGTAGTAATACTGTCGAATTCAGGTCAGTCAAACCAGGCTGATATACCCAGCAAAATTATCAGTCATGATTGGGGGTGAAAGAAAAATGTTCCGATATAAAGACAACTTGAGGGCTGGAGAGGTGGCTCAGGGGTTAAGCCTCCGCCTTGCAGGCGGAAAGTCCTGAGTTCGATCCCAGATCCCACGTATAGACGCCAGGCGGAAGCGGGGGTGGCCTGCGCTTCGGGTCCTAGTAGGGCGGAGCCTGTGAATCCCGGGGCAGAAGGAGGTGGAGGCGTCCATGGTGGTTCGCGAATTCGTCCGTGGTTCTACACACATACACAGACACACACAACACACACCACACCACCACACACACACACACACACACACATGCGCACAGTTGAATAAATAATAATAAAAAAAATTTATAAAAAAAAAAAAAAAAAGACAACTTGAAAATTTACATGACTACCAAACCAGGCTTTCAAAAAATGCTAGAAAAGATACTCAAGCTTGAAGAAAAAAACAAACATATCCAGGAGGATAAAAGGAAGTATAATACAACCAAAACCTACAAGCTAAATAATACATTTATGAAAACCACTAAACACAAAAAAATGTCAGGAATTAAA
Source organism: Typhlomys cinereus (assembly GCA_023101885.1). Classification (NCBI taxonomy): domain Eukaryota; kingdom Metazoa; phylum Chordata; class Mammalia; order Rodentia; family Platacanthomyidae; genus Typhlomys; species Typhlomys cinereus. Next base: position 876,201 of record JALPQD010000641.1, read on the forward strand.
AGGAATTTCTCCAATATAACACTAAATGTCAATGGAATTAACTCACCAGTCAAAAGACACAGGTTACAAACATGGATTAGAAATCATAACCCATCCATCTGCTCCTTCAAGAAACACATCTAACCACAAAAGATAGACATATTCTAAAAGAAAAGGCTGGCCAAAAATTCTTCAAGCTAATGGAACCAGGAAACCAGCAGGAGTAACAATTATGTTATCTGATAAAGTGGACTTCAAACCAAAGAAAATCTCAAGAGATACAGAAGGATAATACAATTTTGTCACAGGTACAATTCACCAGGAAGAGTTCACAATACTAACCATATACACACCTAATATGGGCTCAGCAGCCCACAGAATTTTCTCTAAAATTGACCACATATTGGGCCATATATACAGGAAAGTTGAAATTATAGCATGTACGCTATCAGACTACATAACAAACAGCAGAAAATACATTAACTTTTGGAAACTAAACACTATAATGCTGAATGAGAATTGGGTTCAGGAAGAAATCAAAAAAGAAATTAAAGATTTCCTAGAAGTGAATGATAATGAAAATATAACATATCAAAATCTCTGGGACACAATGAAAGCTTTCCTATGAAGTAAGTTTACAGCTCTCAATACCTATATCAAAAAAAAAAATAGAAATATCACAAGTAAATAACTTAACAATGCATCTTAAAATTTTAGATACACAAGAGCAATCTAATCCCAAAAGCAGTAGATGAGAGGAGATTAACAAAATCAGGGGAGTGATATCTGAAATTGAGATAATGAAAACGATACAAAGAATCAACCAGTGGAAAGGCTGGTTCTTCGAAAAAAATCAATAAGATTGATAACACCCCTAGCTAAATTAACCAAAATCAAGAGAAAGAAAACCCAAATTAACAAAATTAGAAATGAAATTGGAGTTATCACAATTGATATCCAAGAAATTCAGAAAATTATAAGGTGGTCATATTTCAAAAACTTAGACTCCATGAAATTTGATAACTCAAAAGAAATGGATGAAGGGTCTGGAGAGGTGGCTCAGGGGTTAAGCCTTGCAGGCAGAAGGTCCTGAGTTCAGATCCCAGATCCCACATATAGACGACAGGCGGAAGCGGGGGCGGCCTGCGCTTCTGGTCCTGGTAGGGCAGAGCCTGTGAATCCCGGGGCAGAAGGAGGTGGAGGCGTCCATGGTGGTTCCCGATTCGTCCGTGGTTCTACACACACACACACACACACACACACACACACACACACACACACACATGTGCGCGCACATACATACGCACACACACACAATTGAATAAATAATAATAAAAAAATAAAAAAAAGAAATGGATGAATTCCTGAGTAAGCACAACTTATCTAAATTGAATCAGGAAGTTCTAAATTATTTAAATATTTAAATACACCTATAACATATGAGGAAATCAATTGTGTAATCTCAAATCTTCCCACCAAAAAATGTCCTGGACCAGATGGATTCACTACAGAATTCTACCACACATTTAAAGAACATCTAACACCAATACTCCTTAAACTGCTCCATCAAATTACAAAGGAAGGTACATTTCCAAATCCTTTATATGAAGCTAATATTATACTATCCCAAACCTAATAAAGATACACTTAAAAAAGAAAATTATAGGCCAATCTCTTTGATGAACACAGATGCAAAGATTCTCAACAAAATCTTATCATATTGGATTAAAAACTTCACAAAAAGATCAGTCACTTTGATCAAGTAGGCTTTATCCCAGACTCAAGGTTGGTTCAACATATGCAAATCAATAAATGTAATCATCCTATAAACCAATCCAAAGTCCAAAACCGTATGATATTCTCAATAGACATAGAAAAAGCTTTTGACAAGATCCAATATTCTTTTGTGATCAAAACTCCAGACAGAAGGAACTGTTACCAACATAATAAAAGCTGTATACAACAAGCCAACAGCAAGGATTATATTTAGTGGGGGAAAACTTAAAGCCTGCTTTGATCCGGAACTGGAAAAGGCTGTACACTTTTATTCAATATTGTACTCTTGTCTTATGGCTAAGCCATAAGAAAAGAGAGGGAGATAAAAGGGATTAAAATCTGCAAGGAAGAAGTCAGGATATCTCTATTTGTAGATGTTATGATCATATATACCTGAGTGATCCTAAAAACTACACAAGAAACTACTGGAACTAATACATAAGCTCAGTAGGGTGGCATGTTACAAAATAAATGTACAAAAATCAGTGGCCAATGATGAAAAAAGTGAAAAATTCCTAAGAAAAACAATCACATGTACACTAGCCGTAAAAAATGAAATACCTTGGTATCAATCTAACCAAAGAAGTGAGAGACCTTTATAATGAAAACTTTAAAGCGTAAATAAAGAAATTACAGAAGACGCCAGAAAGTGGAAAGACCTTCCATGCTCCTGGATCGGCAGAATCAACATCATAAAAATGACCATCCTACCAAAGCAATATACATATTCAGTGCTATACCAATCAATATCACAAAGCAATGCTTTTAAAGAAATTGACCAAATAATCTCAAAATTCATAAGCACAGAAGACCCAGGATAGGAAAAAACAATTTCGAGTAACAAAAACACTGCTGGAAGTATCACCATTTCAAACCTTAATCTATACTATAAATCCACAGTAATAAAAACAACCAGTTACTGGCTCCAAAGTAGACATGTAGATCAATGGATAAGGGTTGAAAACCCAGACATAAGCCCACACAATTACAGCCATTTGATCTTTGAGAAAAGGGCCCAAAAATTTCAATGGAAAAAGAACAACATATTCAACACACAGTGCTGACAAAACTGGATGTCCACATGCAAAAGATTAAAACTAGACCTGTACTTGTCACCATGCACAAAAATTAATTACAAATGGATCAAGGACCTCAATATTAGGCCAGAGACTAAGAACCTACCTGAAAGGGTAGGGAACTCCCTCAAGCTGATTGGGATAGGCCAATAGTTCCTAAACAGAAATCCAATAGCACAGTCACTAGAACCAGCACTCAACAAATGGGATCTTAGGACATTAAAGAGCTTCTGTTCAGATAAAGAGATTGTTAACCAAGCAAAACGGCAGCCCACAGAATGGTAGAAAATCTTCACTAACCACATATCTGATAGACCTCTATTAGCCAGGATGCATAAAGAACTTAAAAAACAAAACACCAAAGAGAAAAATGGTCCCGTTAAAAAATTGGCCTGGGAACTCAAAAGAAACTTTTCCAGGGACGAAACTGAAATGTCTAACAAATATCTTTAAAAATGCTCCATATCCTTAGCCATCAGGGAAATGAAAATCAAAACCTCCTTGTGATATCTTACCCTGATGAGGATGACAAAAATCCACAATACAAACAACACCAAATGTTGGAGAGGATATGGAGAGAAAGGAACTCTCCTACATTGCTGGTGGGAATGCAGGCTTATACAACCACTCTAGTGATCAGTTTGGCGACTTCTAAAAAAGTTAAAAATTGAATGCCTTATGACTCTGCTATACCACTCTGGGAATAATCTCCCATAAAGCAAAAATTCACTACAATGACACAAGCACAATCATGTTCATAGCATAACTATTTACAATACCAAAATAATAGAATCAACCCAAATGCTCAACAGTTGACAAGTGGATAAGGAAAATGTACATTTATACAATGGAATACTACTCAGCCATCAAAAAAGATGAATTAATGAAATTTGCTGGGAAATGGATGGAATTAGAAAAAAATTATATTGAGTGAAGTATCCCAGATACAGAAAATTAGACACCATATATACTCTCTAATAGGTGGATCCTAGTTTCAAACCGACTTAATGACATTCAAAGTTAAATCTCTATAATGCCTACTGTAATTGCAAAGATTATAAACAGGAGGGAAGGAGGGGTCCCCCCAAAAAAAGGAGAGAGGGGATCATGCTTCAGTAGAGAAAATAGGTCACCATCAAGTATTGCATGTAAGTTAGCAAGATATCTGGTAAAACTCACTCTCACTTTCCATCCTCGTTACCTGAGGTTGAAGAGGTTTGATCTCACCAATCAGGGGGGATATATGGACTGACAGATATATGGTAACCATCCCGTAAATGGGACACTGACCACCCTCCCTCACTGCTGTGTCCTATTCCTATTCCATCTACTTTTGAGTCTCCTCTTATATTAAGATCTTCATTTAGGGGCTGGAGATGTGGCTCAGGGGTTAAGCCTCTGCCTTGCAGGCGGATGGTCCTGAGTTCGAATGCTAGACCCCACGTATAGACGCCGGGTGGAAGCCGGGGTGGCCTGCCTTTCTGGTCCTGGTGGGAGGAGCCTGTGAATCCTGGGGCAGAGTAAACAGGAGATGGAGGCAGTCCGTGGTGGTTCCCGAATTCGCCTGTGGTTCTATACACACACACACACACACACACACACACATACACACATGCACACACATATACACGCACAATTGAATACATAACAAATAATAATAAAAAAATTTAAAAAAAGAAATGTTTTAAGATCTTCATTTAAACAGTCTTTAATCTTTGGTTAGGAGGTGACCTTCAATACCAATCAGGATGGAGCCAAGGGCGGTGCAGTAAAAGCAAAACTGAAAAAACCAAAAACCATAATTCAGAACACCAAAGACCCCACATTAATCAACTGGAACTAGACCAGCCAAATCTCTTCCCATCCTAAGGCTCAGGGAACCTTGCGGAAGAGGGGGCAGCAAGATTTTAAGAGCCTAAGGATGGGAAGGACAAATGATGTGCAAGATACTTCACAAAAGTTAGGGCTGCAGTAGCCATAATCGCACTTTGCTTGACCTGCACAATGGCTGACATGTCAAGGACCCCCCAAAGTCTAGCACAATGGAGAAGGTTCCAGGCAGTAGGATCCTTAGTGGCAAGGGATTAGCCATCCTAATATAGTTTCCATACTAACAGGGAGCCCAAAAAAGGGCTCCAGGCTATGCCACTGAGTCCTTACCCCTCACCAGGGTGGAGGACTGAGTGGGAGGTTTGGCATTCACACAAAAGGATGGTCCAGGGGATGAGAGGGAGGAAGGGGAAGACACTAGGAGAATGGTACAGAGGGAGGGGGTGAAAGGAAGGGGATGAGGGGGGGATGGGAGGAGGGAGGGAGAGGATGTTGGTTCCTCTTCAGCTTGTATGATTGGAAAAAAATAAAATGTGGGAAAAAAAGAAGAATCAAAGCAAGAACCACATAATCAGAAGAATAGGACATTACATTTCCAGCATATTAGATGGAACCAGAGGTCCTGTTATTAGTCCATCCCAAAGCATAAAATCCCAGATACACTCTAAAATGTAGAATGGGGGGTGACCATGGAAGAGCAGGATTATTAGGGAACTTGGAAGTGTGTGAGGGCACAAAGTATAACACAGCAGAGCATACATTCGGAAGTGTTCACATGCATGTAATGAAATTGTCAGTTTTACAGTCTATGTATCCTTACAAACATTTTAAAAGTATAGGAAAGGAATTATCAATACTAAAATGACATAAAAAGTAAAGAATGAAAAAGGCAATACAGAAGAAATTAAAAATGTCAGGAAAAACTCAAAACCAAACCCCAAACCAGAAAATTCAAAAATATAAATGAAAGACACAAACTCAAATCTGCAAGGCAAACTCATTGGGCTGATATCTCAGAGCTCATGATTGTCAGAGACTAAACATTTCCCAAGCCAGGGCAGCAGCATGCTCAGGCTATCAACAGCACTAGCAGTGGATGCTAGAAACCTGAACACCCATGGCTTCAAATGCATGAGTATATAAGATTCCCATGAGGTCGGAGCAAGAAGTGAACCTTCCAGGCAGGGCTGGGCACAAGTACGGTGTGGAAGTGGAGTGACTGGTGCTGGAGTCCATGGGGGGCTGAGGAGTCTATTTATACTCAGAGCCGGCCACCTTATGCACAGGGCCCTATGTCCTCAACTCCCAAAGAATCCCATAAGTAACTATACAAATCCTGTCACTTACTGAGACCAAGTGTTGAGAAACATGAACCTTTGAGACTGCTTCACACAAACCCTACAGGGAAAGGCCCTTGCCACCTTAATGATGAGTAAAGAATGCTAACAACGACGGTAGTGAGATACAGAGTTTATCCTTTACTATGCTAGGTACATTGGCGGCTGCTCATTTTGACTAATTGGGCTGTTCAATTGCCTTGACCCGATATTTAAGATCACTTTCAATTCCTACAAACAAAATAGTAACGACAAACTCCTGGATGGGAGGAGAAAGGCTCCCACTGAAAAGGCACTAACCATGCTAACATAAGTCAACTCTTCCCAACCCACCTACCTGGAGGCACGAGAGAACCGGTCAGTTGGCCTGTGACCTTTAGGATGCTCTGATGAAATGTCTCTTCCCCAACACATGCTACAGGCATGTGACTAAGACTCATGGGGCTGAGGGGAAGAAGGCGTCCTCAGATCATACCCTCTAGAATCTTCATCACATTTCTCATAAGAAACACAGGGTCCCAAAAAAATGATGACCCAGAAAATGTACTTGTAGGTCACTGAGCCAGCTCCCTGGATACAAGTGCTTGCTACACAAATGTCATGACCAGAGTTCAATCCTTTAAACACACATAAAGGATTAGGGAGAGAACATACACAGAGATTGTCCTATGTCCTCTGGTTTACTTTTGCTTATTAATCTTTTTAATTGAGCTTATCATTTGTTTCAGTGTGCTATTTGCTAAGATGGATTAGCCTCTGTTAGGCATCTCAAGTGAATAATTAGAGACTGCAATCTCTACTCCAGAATTTTTTTCCCAGTTAATTTTAGTGCCTCATTGTAAATATTTCTTTTTTCAAGGATAGAAGAAGAGTGTGTTTGTGTGTAACTATACTGCTATGTAGATATGCTCATATGTATCTATCTGTATGTGCACAACTCTTCTCAGAGTAACTGGTCACTCAAAATAAATCTTCTCAGAGTAACTGGTCACTCAAAATAAGTATGATAACCAGTTCTGATTTTCAAGAAGCACTCTTAGCTTTTTTTCAATGCCTTCAAACTTGCTCTTGATGAGCCTTTGAACTTTTACATTCTAAGTAACTGGTCATTGAGTGGACCTGCCTTCATTTTGAATCTCAAGGACAGAATTCACTAGCGCAGCTCTCACCATGCACATCTCTTCTGCTTAAGTGTGGAAGGATGCTTAGATGCTTACTGAGTATATAGACACTCTACTTTATTCCCAACATTTCAGCATCTCAAGCCTTCAATCTTTACCACTTTGTCTGGATGGATGGGAGACTACAGCAAACAGAAGCTTTATTTATGGGCTGCGATGAATGGAAATGAGCTTGAGAAATGATCACATTGAAGTTGTTCAGACAAGGATAGACAGATTGAGAGGATGCTAAAGAATGCATTGCCTGAAACTTTCTTACCTGTGGAGAAAGCTGCATGTTACTCTTGTTACTGATATCTATGTTCATTATCCCCAATTCATCAGTTGATGGCATCTGGATTTCAATTCCTCTCCTCGCTATTGTGAATTGAGCTGCAATGAACATGGATGTGCAACCATCTCTGTAGTAAGATAGAGTCCTTTGGAAATATGCTCAGAAGTGATATTGCTAAGTCATATGATAGAAAAATTTTAGCTTTTTAAAGAACCTTACACTTCCTTTTTCCCGTCTACTGTTCATCCTCCTTTTCTTCCTCCTGCTCCTCATCCTCATCCTCTTCTGCCTCCTTTTCCCTCCTCATCCACCCCTCATCTTTTTGTCATGGCCTTCCTAATCATGCAGGTGGCTGTGAAGCAATAAACTGGGACTAGATGGTTCAGCTAGGAAATCACTTGCTGTACAAGCATAAGGCCTTCAAGATTCCCCAGACACCAAATAAAATGCCAGGCTGCTGTGTTGGCCAGGATGTATCCATAACCTGGGAAAGGAAAAAGTTGCTCCTGCACAACAACCTGGTTATAGGGCAGACAAGTCCTATAGGTGAATGCAGAGTATCTTCCAAAAACCATGCAGCCTCATCCAACTGGTCAAACAAGCTGTCAATGCTCTCCTTCCTTTGCTGGGAGCCAGAACAATGGCTCCATGCTGAGCTTGACAGGGACTGACACTGGAACAGGCAGGACTAGTCTGTCAAGAAGTCCTTAGGGGGCTGGAGAGGTGGCTCAGGGGTTAAGCCTCTGCCTTGCAGGCAGAGGGTCCTGAGTTCGGATCCTAGACCCCACGTATAGACGCCAGGCAGAAGCGGGGGCGGCCTGCATTTCTGGTCTTGGTAGGGCAGAGCCTGTGAATCCCGGGGCAGAGTAAACAAGGAGGAGGTGGAGACATCCATGGTGGTTCCGGAATTCGTCCGTGGTTCTACACACACACATACATACACACAAGCACACATACACATACACAGACAATGAAATAAATAATAAATAATAATAAAAAATTAAAAAAATAAATCCTCAGCATAGTGGGCTGTACTTTAGGTACACAGGGATCTTCGGGATCTGGGCAGGGCTGGACATAGCAACAGGAGTGACCAGGTTCATCTCAGTACTTAAAGACAAGCTCATGGTCTGCAACTGTACCACAGAGGGGCAAGTTGCTTTCAAGTAACACATTTTTCCATGATGGAAACTTTACTACCAAAAAGGCACATCAGAATAAAATGCCCTAAAAGTAAATTGAACAGAGTCTATGGTATCCAACTTATGTCAAAGTCATATTTAGGATATTTAGGGGCATATTATTGCTTCTGAAGGATGTTTAGACTATGGGACATGTCTTCAACTTCCTCTCAAATATTTCAGTGAAGGTCAATGGACATTTTGTGCCACACTTGTCATTTCTGGGTTGACATGGCTTCGTTTTAGATGAATGAGTAAGTAAAATATGGTATGTATACACAATGGAATTAACTAATAGTAAAGAAAATGAAACATAACAGATGCAGAAAACTAAATGGAACTACAAATTGCTGTTTAAAGAAACTTATCCCAGACTCACAGAAAAGTTAAATCAAATTTGCTCTGTTTGATTTTAACAGTTATGGCAGGGGAAATACTGTATTTCGTTTTACCTGTTAGTATCTAACAGAGTTTCTTTTTTGCTATTTTTTCTAATTTTCCACCCTCAATTTGATGAGTACACTATTTTATTTATTCTTTCAAAGCTATTATTTGATGGAAGACTAGTAATGAGTTGTATTTCTAGAACTCTTGTTTAGCCTCTGTGTGATATGGTAATGTGTAAGAGAGGCTCCCTGCTTATCACTATTTGTTCCTTTCTTCATAAACTTTCAGTGCTTCAACTGTTGATTCCCTTCTTGTGTGGTTAGACTTTTTTCAAGTATCTTCATCAAAGAAGGTAAATGATCGACATTGGTTGTCAATCTTTGGAGTTGTACAAATTATTTCACTCTCAAAAACAAATGGGATATTTTCCAAGTCACTTATTTATATAATAAAAATGGATCCTATCTAAATGCTGTGTTCCAAATATGTTGCAGTAGGTGCCACAATCATGTTGATTGACAGAACTGATGAAGGAAGCTACAATAGGTACTACAGTCATGTTGATTGACAGACCTGATGAAGGAAGCTACAATTGGTACCACAATCATGTTGATTACTGAGATTATGGAGATTATGATGGCTGCAGTTTTTCTCATGAAGAAGTGGTCCACCTCACAGAAGAGATGCTTCTAACTATAAATGGACAAGAGATGTTCAATTCTGCAAGCTGACAGTCTCACTGCAGAGACTCACCTGTAAGCCTGAAGGGCTCCCTCCACACAGCAGTACAAGCTATGCTCCAGAATGGATAAAAACTATAGTCTTTCCATCGTCCCAACAGAATTAAAGACAGATCCATCCCATCTTTATAACATCAAAAGATGCTTCACCCTCGAGTACTTTAGCCATTTCTTCACCAAAGGTATCCGACAAGCCAAGCAGCTAACTGAAAAGGAACTCACTGAAACAGGGAGCAAGAGCTGCTGAAAAATTACAGAAGTTAGATGAAAAGAAGTTGCCTAAAATTTCTGAGTGTGAGATGCGATTCACAGCACCCTTATTCATCAACCAGACATTGACAAATACTCCAGATGCCACAGAACTATTTGATAACAGTGAACTAAGTAGACTTTCCAAACTGAAAGCATCAAAAATTAAAAAGTTTGAGGAGAATTTACCTTCCAAGACCAGAAATACAGGCTCCCTCCATTTCCACGCATTATTTTTAAGTGGATTCTGTGATCTAAAAATAGGTCGTTATGCTTGTGAGGCAAAGCTTTTAATCTCTGAGCCATCTCTCTAGCCCCAGTGAAAATTATTACAATGGTCTGGGAAATCAAGGTTTACCAACCAGACTGTGAGACATCTGGAATGCTGATGAACATGCAAACTAAAAAGGATCCTTCCTTAAAAAAATTAATACAGTTTGTACTGAGGCAGAATTTATATGGGGTATGTGAGTGGTATGTTGAAGAACTGAAACATTTCACTACTGAATATGATGTCATCACACACACACACATGAATACACACACACACACACACACACACACACACATACACACACACACAGTTGACCTACTACTTCCTTCTACAGTTTACTGATAACCCCAAAGAAGTCTGCTACCCCTTTAGTACTTATAGGAAACATATTTGTTCCTCTATCCATATACGATTTTTTTCTTAGGGGGAGGACTGGGGAATAGCCTGTAACTCTGAATCATAGATGGGGCTTGAGTTTGTAATCTCGTCTAAGCCTCCTAAGTCATACATGGCCTTATATGTGTGTGTCACCACATCCAATTTGATATGGATAATTTTTCCTGAAATTTAAGTGCTTAGGTACCTCTTCTTTTCTATTTTTCTGTGTATGTGGGGAGGGGTCTGGATGCACATACATGTGGAAGACTAATATTGATATGGGGAATCTTCCCTGATTGCTCTTTGTGATAGTTAAACCTGGGTGTCAACTTGACACACCCAGCATTAACTAAGATCAGCTGAAGAGATTATGTGGATAATACTGAGACTAGCCTTAGATCCAATTGCAACTTCCCTAGATCTCATTGGAACCTCCAAGTAGACCAGTACCAGATAAAAGGAACCATAGAACAGATGAGAAGAGAAGAGAGACTCTCCAGGAATCTTCCAGCCTTCAGCTATCAGCCTCACAGATATAAGTGACTTAGCCTGACTCCAGCTTCAGCCATCCAGCCATGCTGCCTCTGCTGTGCAAGATTGTATCTCTCCTCTGGAACCATAAGTTAGATCAATCTCCTTTTGTCCCTTAAGTTGACTGACTTTGAGTGCTCTCTCACAGCAGTAGTTGAGAGTCACTGTTACACTCTTCTACCTGATTCTTACTCAGATGGGGTCTCTAATCAAACTCAGAACCTGACTGTGGGCTTATCTGGCTAGCCATCTTGATCTGGAATTCTAGGGACATAGTTACACCCACCAGGCATTTGACACAGGACCTCAGGATGTATATTCCAGGCCTATGTCTTATACAACATGTGCTTTAATAGCGGAGTCATCTCCTAGCCCAGTTACACTTCTAGAAAAAGGGAAAGCATAAGCAAGGATCTGGATCCTAACATTGTGTCTTTGCCTGTAATGGAAAAGAGAGATCCAGAGTTCAAAGCTATCCTGGGCCAGCTTGGATTACATAGTGAACTTCCATCTCAATAAAACAAGGGATGAAAAAGAATAAACAAGGGAATGAAAGGAACAGACAATATGGCACAGCAATAGAGTTCTTTCAAGGAATGTATACAAAAACCACAAAATAAATAAACAGGTAAGGTCAAGACATTGACTGCTGTTTATGTGAAGACTGTGGTAACAAGAATTATACAATTATATTGAGTGAAGTATCTCAGACACGGAAAATTAAGTGCCGTATGTACTCCCTAATAGGTGGATCCTAGTACCAAACCCACTTAGAGACACTCAAAGACAAATCTCTGTAATACCTACTGTAATTGTAAAGATTATGAACAGGAGGGATGGGAAGGAGGGCCCCACCAGAAGAAGAGGGGACCATGTTACAGCAGAGAAAATAGGCCACCATTAAGGACTGCAAGTGAGTAATGAGACATTTGGTTAAGTTCACAGACTTTCCTTCCTGATCATTTCCAGCTGATAGGGTATGATCTTACTAGAAGGGGAGGGCATATAGGCTGCCAGATAGAAGGTAATCATTTTGCAAATGGGTGATTGACCCTTCTCTCACCGTAGTCTCCTACTTCTATTCCATCTACCTTTGAATATACTCTTATAAAAAGACTCTAATTTAACAGGTTTTTATCTCTGGCCAGGGAGTGACATCCAATACCCATCAGGATGGAACCAAGGGCATTGCAGGAACAGCAAAACTGAAAAAAAAATCAACAAACCATAATTCAGAACATCAGAGATTCTATGTCAACCACCTGGAATCAGGCCTGCCTAATCTCTCCCCATCCTGAAGCTCAAGGAAATTTGCAGAAGAGGAAGAGGGGGTGGTAAGATTGTAAGAGCACAAGGATGGGAGGAGTCATGATATGCAAGATACTCCACACAAGTTAGGGCCAAAGCAATTGTAACAGGACTCTGCATGATCTGCGCAATGTCCAACATATCATTGACCCCTCAATGTCTAGCATGGACTAAAGGCACTAGGATCCTTAGAAGCAAGGGATTAACAGCCACAATAGTGTTCCTACACTTAAGGGGAACACAAGAAAGAGTTCTAGGAATTGCCACTGAGTCCTTACACCTCATAAGAGAAGAGGACTCAGAGAAAAGTTTTATATACTCATTAAAGGATGCTTCAGAGGTGGGGGGGCACTGAGGGAAAGGCAGGGAGGGGGGAAAGGAAGGGAGAAAGTGGGGAGGGAACAGGGAGGTCCAGGGAGGGGTGGAGGGAGGGAGGGTACAGGGGTTCCTATTATATTTGTATGAGCAGAAAAATAAAAAAAAAGAAAAATACAAAGCAAAAGATGGATTACTGAATGAAAATGGACCTGTCAGTGGGACAGCCTGAAGAGAGGTAATTTGATATACCAAGGAGGCCCACAAGAGTAGACAGGTCAGAGTAAATTCCAGGGTCCATAAAAGCACAAAGGATGAAGGGTGGGAGGGAGTAAGAGAGAACTGAGAAGGAAAGGGAGGGGATGGAGGGAAGGAGGGAGAAAGGGAAGCTGGGATGAATACCCAATATGCTTGTAAAAGAAGTAAAAACAAAAAAACAAACAAAAAAGTATGAAGTAAAATTAACCTCTCATTTAAAAAAAATTATACTGTCTACTTTCACTAGACCGCTACACAGCTGGACTAACAACACTTTGCAGTGGAACAGAGAGACCCCATCAGACAAGCCACTACCTTGAGGGACGTAAGGATTGGTGTAAGAAAAAAGAGGGAGAACCTCTGTATTCCACCATCTGCCCACTGGTGGGCCACGTGCCCCCTGACCCAAGCATGCGCCAGTGCAGGTGGCCTAGAGTTAACCCACACATGCAGGGAGACACTGGAAAGAAAGAAATGCAGGTGGTAGGGGAGAATGGGAAGGTGGGAGGGGATGTGACTTGGGGGTAGGATGGGAGATGAAAACACATAAATTCATTAAAATAATTAAAAAACGAAATTAATAAATATGAAAAACAAAGGGGAAAAACGGACTAAGTAAAACAAATATAGCAAGCTGAACAGCTCTGTGAGTAAAGACACTTGCTTCAAATCTGATGAGGGAGGACCTGAGTCCATCCCTAGAAAACGCAAGGGGAGGGTCGTGGCCCACCTGGCTCAGCTGCCCCCAAGCGATGCCGCTGACTCCTCCCTGCGCCTGCAGCGACCGTTACCTCTCAGCATCAGTGGCCTGGACAACGGGACCAGGTGGACTGGGACGGCAGATGGAGGTAACTGCCTGCGACCAGCTGGCCTCACAAGGAGAGCACATCCCAAAACGTTGGGAACGTGACATAGCTTTCCATTAACTCTTGGACAACACACCAGCACCGCTGAGCAGCATGATTGATGCTATTCAGCACATCCTCAGCTGCCACAGGTGCAGGCTCGGGTTTTTTTAACTGTTTGTTCCATGCTATGAATGCTATTATTACCTACAACCTAGAAGAACCCATACCGCCTCACCCACTTGCTTACCTTATACAAAAGGACACATTATCCATTTTCATTCTCCCTAACTAAGCCATGGATTAAAAAGAATAATCAATCAGTTATTACTGAAACAACCCTATTGTTATGATATCAGACTGTGATAGTGATTGTGAGTCTGGTAGAAATTGTCTGATTTGTGAGTGCAACTCTATTAGATATAGTCATTGAAATATTGGCTGTGCATTTACCAACAACATACTGACTTGCATTCACTTTATTTTTGCTCAAATTGCTTAACTTTACTTTGGCTACTACTACAGCTTCTATTGCCACCATTGCTTTTGAGAAGCTAAGCTAGAGACAGCTTATCCCACACCATTACTACTGTTACCACTACTCCCAACACCTCTTCTACCAGTCCTGCTACTACCACTGTCACTTTATATCCACCACTCCAGCTCCCGTTTCTTCATGCCCATCATACCCATCACTACTCAGTTTCCCTCAGTACCTCATACTACCCTCAAACCTAGCCCAAACATACACTAAATAGTTAGGACTGTGTCAAACCATGCCTTACACTTAGTGATACTTCTATGACTGTTAAGTATCTCAATTCTTATCGTTCCATTAAATTTTGCTTAGTAGTTTCTGACACAAACAAGTGTATTCAGTTCCTCACAATTTATCAGACTTACCTTTAGCAGAGTTTGTCATAATTAGGCACAGGTGTAAACTTGGCAGTTGAGAGTTTGAGCATCGGGCACATTTGTAGGGAATTAATAGTTGAGTTAAGTACAGAGCACACCTGCAAAAGATTGTCTAGCTGATGGGGAAGGCCCAGCTCATGGTAGGTGGGACTAGGCCCAGGAATAAAATACGGAGAGTTGGTTGAGAGAGTCAGCCTCCTTGTATACGCTTGGCCAGATGTGCTGGTTTGCAAGTAAGCATGGTACCTCTCTCAGCCATTGTGCAGAGATGGTGTGGCCAGGTCCTTGTCCCTGGTGCTGGTGTGAGCTCTCCTACTAAGATGGACAAACAACTGTAAGGAGGAATCATAACAGGAAATAAACCTGTTTTTCCTTTAAGCTGTTTGATGGTGATTTATTAGCAATCATGCAGGTGAATTGCTACAGTGCTGTAAGGACAACTGATCCCAATTCTTGCACTTCAATTGGGACACTAGAAGCTCCTAGAAGCCGTTTCTGCTGCTCTCTAATACAGAGCAAACAACAATAGTCTTTCAGAGAAATATATGCTCACCATTGGATTAACTCATGAGATATTAGCATTAATCACTAAGAATATTGCAGTTTTAAGCTTAATATGACAACTTTTGCATGATAACAAATCAATTAGAACATTTATTCTAGGGATTTCTCCAAAGTTAGGATAACTCAGAGGAATATGATCAATATGAAGAAGAGGTGGAGGATGTCTGTGAAGAGGAAAATGAGGAAGAAAATTTTGGTATTACTCCATCCTTGTCTAAACCAACACTGTCTCCACTAATATTTCATCATATTTCATTCCACACTGGATCTTGGTCATTGAGTCAAATCATTGACTCACCTTGATCTTGGGGTATAAACTGTTCTTGTAAAATCATGAGCTTTACATAACTTACCTCTCCCCTGATGTAATGCAGAAGGCCATTTATAATGCATGGCACTTTAGTGAGGCATGATAACAGTAATATCAAAGGGCCTGTGATGGCTGAAAGCAAATGAGTCAGCCAGGAGAATGGAGACTGCTTTCACTTGACAGCCTCAAATCTTTCTCTTTCTCTTTACTGTAGATTATTTCTTACTAATTGTAAGCTCTGACATATAAACCCAGACTCATGTGCATGGAGACAGCAAGTCTCACCTAATGCCACATAGAGACCCCTGACCTTGTTTCATAAGCAGGAGATCAAGATCCCCCTCCTATTTTGGAGGACTACGTCACCAAGGGAATCAACTTGGCCTTCTAGTCTGGACAGGGAATTTTCTAGGGGACTTAAGTCTACATCTACTTGAACATTATGTTCCTTGAAGTTCTGATTTCCAATTATTAATGCTGATGTCCTTTTGGCGGCTAAACCTGCTGTGCAGCCCTACCAGATGAGGAACTAGTTAAGACGTGCTCTCTTTTCTCTATATATCCCTCAGTCCAGCCCAGTGAGCTCATTCTTCTGACCCATTGTAAGCATGTACCTGGGGCACAGCATGAATTAACGTACATAGGACTCCTTGCTCTTCTGCCTCCAATTGTCTGAGCCCACACATTTAGTTAGCCCATTTGTGCAAACTAACCAAGTAGTCTTTCTAAAGACTTTAAAATGACCCTCTGATTATTTCTGTCCTCCAGCAGCTTTGAGTAGACAAGCCAGAATGAAACTTGGAGTCCATGGAGGCATATAGGCAGAAGGGTGGGAGGGAGTGGGAGGGAATGGTGAAGAGAAGGGAGAGGATGGGAAGGGAGAGAGAGGGAAGCTGGGAAAATAAATACACACTATGCTTGTAAAAGTAGAAAAATAAATTTTAAAAATTACTCTCTGGTTCAAGCTATTATTACTGTGCTGAATGTTATTACATACATCCCAGTAGGGGGAGATATCTAGCTTATAATTAGAAGGTAGGATACCAGTCCCTTGACATTTTAGGTCTCCCAAGTAATTCATGGTTGTCCCCGTTTACATCTCCCTTGACTCAGTGAGGGAATTAGAGTCTGGTCAACTCCTGTCCCTACATAATAAGGAGGATGGGGGTTGACACACAGCCAGCCATCCTAACTTAACTCTGGAAAGTTCCAGAGCCTGAGAATTCTACGAGACTTCCTGTTATGAAGGACCAGACTCTGAATTTGGGTCCAGTGCAGGTGGGGGACAAAGAAAAAACCCTGATCTGGGGTTTCTGTGGGGGTAGTGGGCTTCCCTTCAGTAGAATTGTCTCACTAGGAACCTCCTTGGAGATGGGTGGGTAAAGATTACTATTCTAGCCAACAGGTTGGAATATTCAGAAAGACTTTTTTTTTTCCTCTATAGTAAACTGGTCCCCTGGATCCCTTCAAGCAGTATTTACTCTAATTCCCCAAGTTCACCCAGTTACCCAATACTAGGCTGCTGCTGAAGTCCAGACTATAATCTTGAAGATAATGGGGTTGCAGATTCCTATGGTACAAGACTCAGGACTTTCAAGTGATGCTGATCCACATTTCCAAGAGGCCTCAGTCTTGCAACCTCATATGTCACAGTGATTTTGATCCTCCCCCTGACATTCTGTTTTCCCATCTACAGGGCAGGTGCAGAACTGAAGACCTTGGTGCTGCTTTTTTAAAGATACGTTCCCACAGACTTATGGCCTTGTGCTTGCCTGCCTTCTCATTCCAACGTGCATGGGGAGTGACATCAACGAACAACTGTCTTCCCTGAAAATGACCTGTCCATCATTAACATCCACAGGACGTTAATTAAGAGTTATTCCAAAATATGGGATTTGACAGTGATTTCATCTAATAAAACGACATAAGTGCTTATATGGAATACAGATTTTATTGAATTTGGTCTCATAAATGATATCTTTAGTGGAAAGTTGCACAAACAAAAGATTAAGCCATTGAAAGGAAGTAGAGGAGGTTGAGCCAGCCCCCTGAAATCCAAGGATTGCAGCTTAACACCATGTCCAGGACAAGGAGAAAGCACAAACCTTCAAACAGCTGAGACTTGTCTAATGTAAAGTAGCATGTGGGGCCGTTTACTCTGGATGCAGTGGTGCATCATCCCAAAGAACAACGACCTCATGAGCATCAGACATCTGCTCCCCCAGGGATGGAAGTGGGGGTCACTCAACCACAACCCAGCACATAAGCCACTCCCAGAAAAGTCCCTAAAGCAGGCCCGAATAATGACAAGGGGCCAGGGCAGGCTCCAACAGAGTCACCAACAGGTGTGAACATGACCTGCCACCTCACCAGCAAGCCCTCATCCTCCCCTGTGGCTTGCTTTACTATCCCACCAGCCATGCCCCGTGTTGCAGGCTTATAAGAGTGGCCTCTGGTCGAGCCTGCGTATAGGAAGACCAACAGGCTGCGAGATAGTGGTAGCTCCTTTCTTCAGCCTCCTGCTGTGTTAGAGGTGAGAGAAAAGGGGACGGCTCCCTCAGTGGCTGTCTGCCTGCTCCCTGAGAAGAATGGGGTTGGGAGGGAAAGGAGGAAAATGTCACCTGGGGAGTGGGTCTGCTCCCTTGTGGGCATTTCTGCGCAGGAGGATGTCACAGCATCTCTGCATCTGTCCTGTGCGTTTGGTTACAGCTTCCCATGGGCAGATTGTGCTCACGCAGCCGGCAGAATCCTTGCAGGTCTCCCCAGGAGAGAGAGTCTCCATCACCTATAGGGCTAGTCAGAGCCTCCTCTACACTGATGGCAAACACTATCTGTCCTGGTATCAGCAAGGACCAGCAAAGCCCCCCAACCTCCTTGTTTACCACGCTTCTACAAGGGCTGATGGAGTCCACTCCAGGTTCAGTGGCAGCGGATCTGGGGCAGAATTCACCCTCACGATTGCAGACCTGCAGCCTGAGGACTTTGTAGTCTATCACTGCCTTCAAACTCTGAAGAGCCTTCCCACAGTGATTGAGCCCCAAACAAAAACTCCCTACAGGGAAAGCCCATGGGCCCAGGTTCTCCAGTATCACAATGAAACGAGAGCAGCTGGTTCCATCACATCCACTGTCGTGAAGCAGAGGAAGTGCATGCATGCAAGCTCACATTCATATAGCTCCCTCCATAACATGGATTCTTGGGCCCCCAGTCAGCAATGACCCACCATAATTCAAGAACCTCTTCACCCACATCATTACAAAATTAATATAATTTTCGGGCATGCCCACAAACCATGTTTAACCTGGGTCTGGAAGGCTGCTTTCTGGGTGTTAGGGTGATAAGAATAACCAGCAGGAATATACTTCAAAGTTTAGGTTTCAAGCATTTCTGGACAGAACACCAAGTACATTTTGACTGTGTCCTTGTTGCCTTTACATAACTTCCTATGTATAAAATTACCAACATGCATTTGTATGAAATGGTACGCACAGCAGGAAGAATAGGTAGATGTCCTAATCTTTCAGTCAAAATAGAGACTCATCCAGATTACTCTCCTTAGCAGCCAGCGTCTCCTTCCTCTATGCCTCATAGAGAAACTCCAGGCAACAACTCTGCCCTTCAGTGCCTTCCTCAGGTGCTGCTCCCTTGCCATGCAGCCTGACATCACTGGGACTTTACTCTGAAGAAGTTTTCATCCACACTCTTGGAAATCTCTTTGGGCTTTAATTTCACTCATCGGAAGAAATGTGATGATAGAGAGATAATATTTAGTCAAAACCAAGTGAGAATCCAATGTTCCTCCACTGTATTATTTGCCTGTCTGTCTCAGTAGTAGTAGTAGTGAGAATACAGAGAATACATGAGGCCACTTTCCCTCTCCTACTTTTCTTCAGCAGGGGGCAGGAGTTTTTCACTCTTGGCCGTCCACCCTTCATGTCTCACCAATAGAAGGTGACCACTTTGTGACAGTTTCCTGACACTGGAATAAAATGTAATACAGAAGGAAATGTTTGTTTGGGCTCATGGCTGCCTTCCATGGTCTGCTGGCACCATTGCCATCTATGTGTCTGCTGCCAGACACATAGACAATGGCCAAGTACACGGTGAAGCAAACTCCCAGCAGCCAGGAAGCAGAGAGGGAGGGTGCCAGTGACCAGCGTCCCCTTCAAGGGACATCCCCAGGGACTAAAGTTTTTTCATCAGATCCCACCTCCAATAGTCCTTCTACCTCCTTGTAGTCTGGGATATGTAATTTTTCCAATTTACCATGGGCATAGCCTTCATATTGTGGACATTGGGTGGGAACTTCAGCTCTAAACTGTTTTATGCTCTGCCAGTTAGTTAGAAGAGCCAACTTTACAACTGAGACTGATGTCTGGGCACATCTCTGAAGAATCAGTTCAGGCAAGCCCTAAACAAGGCTGCAGAGGATTACCTAAGGATGAAGGAAGACCCAGCTTATGTTTCCTGGGACCATTCCCTGGGCAAGTGAATTGGATGGAGAAAGCTGGCATAGTACTTTGGCATAGTTCAGCATAATTTGGCAGACTCCCCATCTGGCAGATGAGATGATTAAGGTCCTTTTTCAGCAATCTTTGTGGATATAGTGGGACCAATTTCCTTGAACCCTGATGTTAGTAGAGATCCTCTTGCCCAGCTGGACTAAGTAAAATCATAAGCAAAAACAAAATCCCTTGTGGTTGTAACTTGTTTGGTGGTGAATTCATCAGTAACGTGCACACATACATCAATCCCAGCCGTAGATGGTTAGAAAACAGACACTACCTATGCTACATCTGAATTCTCCAGGTAATGCAGGCCATTGCATTTGTTTTGGCATGCAATATGTGCCAGCTAGTTAATGACAGAAACCTCTTTCTAGACATGCAGGAATCCAGAATAGGGTGAACTCTGCTCATACAGGGAGAAATAAGTTGGCAGGTCAGGAGCAAACCCAGGTCCCACCAGGATAACACAGCTAACCTACACATCAAGGAAACAGAGGTCCAGAACTAAGAATAAGGGAGAAATGAAGGATGCTGCTATGTCCAGTAAATCCTGATGTTCAGATTTCTGGGGGATTTCTCTGCCTCACAGGGGCAGAACTGTGTGCACGAAGATCAGCCTCTGCATTCTATGACCAGATCGCATCTCCTCTAGCGTTGACTTTGCTGACCTTTTATGTGCTTCACCTATTGTCTTTTGTTTGAGGCAGGTCTTAGGAAGCTCTCGCCACCCTTAACCTAGTAATGTAACTATTACACTTAGTTTTCTTCTGTTGTAAGGCAACATACTCATGTACAGTATAAGAAAGAAAGGTCGATTTACCTGACTTATCATTCCAGACAGGTTATGCCACCAACTTCCTGAACATTCACACCAGCTGAGGATCCTTTCACAGGAACATGTGTGGGGACAATGCACATAGAATCCATGACAGTGCCAATAGGAGGTCATTATCTAAGTCATTAAAATTTAAATGTCATTTTTATATAAGATACCCTATATGCATAAGATGAGAGATACTGATATTTATACTTCCCTTATTTTGGCTTTTAATTTGGATTTTGTGAGGAGTTTGGTGTTTTTGTCTGTGTTTTTCTTGTGGAGAGGGGGATGTTTTGTTTTGTTTTTGAAAGCTTGGGTGTATACTTACCCCAGGCTGTTCTTCAGTTCTTTCTCCTCCTACATTATTGTAATAGTTAAGACAAGTGTCAACCAGGAGGACATCAGTATCTTTGCACAGTAGCGGATCTGAGAGTGCCACATGTATTAAGAAGCATGACCTCATCTTGCACATTCTCAGGAATTTAAAATATAAAGAGTAGCAATGATCTGGATACATTATGAAATGATTTTGACATATACAGGTGGCTCCTTTGTCTTCTTTAGTTCCTAAAAGAAAAAAATACAGTAGTTCTTATATTTTATGGACCAACAATTTGTTTCTTTAAAATTGAAGCAATTTCTACTAACAGAGATGTCATGAATCTAGCATAAAAAAGGGAGTGATCCCATTATCTGGATATTAAAGAAACTGAAAAACAGAACATCTTCAAATTCTAAGATTTACTGAGAATCTTCAAGAAAAAAGAATATTCTCTTACACCACCTATAAAATGAATTACACATCTAGATCTATGTTCAAGTTAAAACTATTTTCCCCATAATGATTTTTATTTATTTTTGTAACAAAAGATCCCCCAGAGTAGAACTTGCTCTGTGTGGGAGATGTGTTCTGTGCTTGGACACCTGCGGCTGAGTGGAGCCCAGCCAGTGCCCCTGATATTTGCATGTTCTCAGGACACAGCCCACTGCTCTGCGGGCTTCTTCTTAAGAAGGCTGATCTTACCTTTTGCAGCACTCAGTCTATGTCAGGCTACAGCATGGACAGGCAGGCATCTGCTCAGCTTCTGGGGTTCCTGCTGCTCTGGCTTGCAGGTGAGAATAGTGTCAGGAATGCATGCATCCTGCTGTGAGTCATGCTGCATGGATGCATCTCCAGTGAAGTCTGTATCTTTTAACATGATTAACTGAGTCTGTTTGTTTTCATTCACTTGGACCTCAGGTGCCAGATGTGATATCCAGATGACCCAGTCTCCAGCCTGGTATCTGAACAACTTAGGCATACAAGGAGCTTAACTGTCTCACAAAAACAGACAGCAGTTCATTGTGGCAGGAGAGTCACGCCAGTAGGAGACAATGGCAGTGGTCTCATGATATCCACAGCAAGACAAGAACAAATGCTGCTGCTTGTCTGCCTGCCTAGCTAGTTCTTTCTGTCTTTAATCCACCCAGGGAAGAGTCATGTCCACTATGGGCTTGGTCTTCCCACATCAACTATGCAGTCAAGATAGTCTGCTAAGGCCTTACCCAGAGGCCTTCCTAACCAGAGAATTCCTTATTACATGTGCTCAGAGACCCACACATTAGGTGTCACCTTGGTATTTGAGACTAACCATCACACTTCTATTGATGCAAATATGTGTATTAAGAGACTCACAATGGATCAAGGACAGAAAGTAAATAACTCACCACTAACAGGATATCCAAAGTTCCCCTATCTTCCTATCCCATGCCAAAGTCCAGGGTGCCCCATGAAAGAGGAGACAGAAAGAATGTGAGAATCAGATCAACTGGAAGATTAACCACAAACAGCACACCCCAGTCACAAAACTAAGACCACCTAAATACACTGCACCCATGCCTGTCTGCTCAAGATCTGCCCAGGATAAATGCAAACAGCCTGGCAATAATGAACAAGGAGAAATCCAGTCAGCTTTATTCCTCACAGAGTGATCACAGATGGTCAAACTTGGGTACAAGAAGTGATCCCTCATGGATAAGTGTATTGTCAGTGAGATATTACCTTCACTTCTGTGGATTCTCAGGTGCACCCAAGAGCAGATTTTCCATATTGGACTCAATGGGCACCTGTATAAGAAGGATTATGGGAGTAGGAGAGAGGCTTGTTGGAAAGAAGACTTCCAGTGGGAGGAGGGAGAATGAAGTAGGGTAATAAGATGGAGAAAAACAAGAGCAATTCAATGTAATTTCAAATATTCTAAATAAAAAAACAAATACAGGTGGAGGTCAGAAGACAGCTTTCAGAAGTCAATGTCCCCTTCACTCCTTGTGCCTTTCCAGGGAAAGGACTCAGATCTCTAGGTCTGCAGACAAGTGTCTTATTGCTGAACTATCTCATGGATCCAGTACCTGTCTTAATAATGTACTGAAGGGCTTATGTAAGTTTAGTGAACTCTGTTTAAAAAATATTTAATTTAGAGGCTGGTGAGATGTCTTACATATTAAGGCCCTGTTTAATGGGCAGAAAGTCCTGAGTTCAGATCCTAGGTTCCACATTAAAAAGACAGGCAGAAGCAGCAGCAGCCTGCACTTCTAACCTTAGTGGGCAGAGCCTAGGAAATCCCAGAGAGAAGCTAGAAGGAGGTAGAAGAAATCCAGAAAATGGTTTCCAAAGTCACCCTTGGTCCTCCACAGGGACACACAGTGTCCTCTGTTACACACACACACACAAACAAAAATAATAAATAAAACTTTAAAAAATAAATGAAACAAGAAATATTTACTTTAGTAGAAGCTACCACAATACTGCAATTTAAGGGAATCTTTCCTGTGTTTGAATCTAAAAGGTACTCAGTGTCTCAACTATCATAAAGTTGTTTTAAACCATGGAAATATTTGTTGAAGACAGAAATGTATAATAAAAGTTGTAGTCATATTTATGCTACAGAAAACTTGGTTCCTCACTCAGCCCTCATCTAACTTGCTGTCCACTGAGTTTGGAAGTTATTAATGAAGTAGATAGTAGTGGGTCCTGTATGAACCAGGAACCCTACAATCAGGGAGAGCTGGATATTTTAGCAACCTGAAAAAATCAGTTACTTATATACCATAATTATTCCCTAAGAGCACAGTTTCACTCTAGATAGCTCAGGGCCATCTCTGACGATGTTCTTCATGTTGCCTAAGAATTGTGACCAAACACGTTTTCAGGGAAATCCCCAGAAAGACCTATTGTATGAGTCCTTGAGGGCTCTAAGCCACAGCACAGTTGATATGGCTGCCCTACAGAAGAGAGTGAAGGTTTTATTTATAAAACATCCAGGAAGGAAACCCTACTTTTAATATTAGTATCACAAAAATGCCTTTGATGTATGTAGCTCAACAAACAAATCAAAACCTCAGTGCTGTGATTGATTAGCTCAAGATGGCTGTTTAGTGGTGGCTGTTATTGCTGCTCAGAGAAATGCATCATAATGGATTCTCTCGTTCATCAACCTTGGCAGGCATGTAAGTCTGTGAATTTTCTTTCATTTCTGAGATAGCTCCATAGCGAACATTCCCTGTCCTAGATGAAAGAGTCCTGTGGAAATCTTGTAACTCATCTGAAATTCATCAAGAAAACATGCTCTCACGGGACACAAGATCAGTGGTGTCCTTTGGAGGAGAGTGGCTCATTCTTAGAAAATCCATACATACAAGGTCTACCCTGGAGGGCAGAGATGTGGGGCCCTTGTTGAGTTACTGAGGTGAATCAGCTCTGTAGCTGTGCGGATCCTGCCCAGTGATGGATATTTGCATATGCCCAGGACACAGTTCACCGCCTGCAGGACTTATTAACAGGCCAGCTGCATCTTGTACAGGAGTCACTTCTACTCAGGACAGAGCAGAGACATGACGTTCCTCACTCTGCTCTTGGTGCTCCTGTCCCTCTTCCTCCCAGGTAAGGAGGGGACAGCAGTATGGAGCTGCTTACCTGATTGTGAACAATGCTGCCTGGTTCTTCAGGTGATTTTCCTGAAAACATGATTTACAGTGAATATTTCTTGCTGGTTCAAATTTCAGGAGCCCAAGGTGAATTCCAGCTGACACAGTCCCCATCATCTCTGTCTGCCGCTTCAAGGGAGACAGTCACTATGAGCTGTAGAGCCAGTGAGGGTATTAGCTGGAATTTAAACTGGTACCAACAAAAGCCAGGGGAAGCTCCAAAGCTTCTGATCAATGCTGCAGATATATTGCAGCCTGGCGTCCACTCGAAGTTCAGCGGCAGTGGAAGTGGGACAGATTTCACTCTCACCATCAGCGATCTGGAGCCTGAAGATGCTGCAACTTATTACTGTCAGCATTATGGGGACATCCCTCCCACAGTGATACAAGCCATGACAAAAACCTCCCAAGGAAGCCACAGTTTCAGGCTGACCAGCTTCATCTGTTCCACTGGGTACCTCCACCTGCTTAGAGCGTTTCTCAGATCCACCCAATCTTTGAATAACACCATGAGGTTTTAGCTGAAGGACCCAGGCAAGCTCCTCTATCCTCTCTACGATTCACTTTTGCATCAGCAACAGAAATAACTATTCCCTTGTGTCATTCAATAAGGATTCAAGTTACAACACCTGGACTGATTCACCATGACTGTTCCCCAGTACAAAAGAAAGTACTGGAAAGGAGATGAGCCTGAACTCATTTGACACAGGATCTGTTGCTTCTAACAGCTGGGTGATGTCAGGCATTTGGAAAGGTTGACACTAGAAGTTGGGGACATCCTGCTTCTTGTCTAGATGGTAACTTTTGTCTGCTACTGAGGATATAAGATTCTAGGCATGTGCTCTCGGCCTAGTGGGCCAGGGCTGATGTGCTGATGCTGCCGTCTGACCAAGACACCTCGATGGAGATGTTGAGGTCCTCCCTCTGCCCTTGCATCTGTCCACATTTGCTGCGACCAATTGTATTCGCCTTCTCCGACCCTCAAGCCCCTAGCAGGGCCCCTTTATGAACAATTCTACAGTGAATCATGTAAGAAGAATGGATAACTGCTCTAATTAGTCCACATGCCACCAGCAACATGTGCATTGCTAGACCTTGTTGGAAATGCAGATTATCAACCTGTCTTTTGAGTATGCTTGGAGCAGCAAAGCCTTTTTTTCATGTTACCTTTATTTAATTTTTGCTAGTTTTATCCTTACCCCCTTCATTCTACCTTCCTTCCTTCATTCTTCCTCCTTTTCTCATTCACTTCCCTCTCTTCATCAGTCCATCCCACTTCCTGTCGGTCTGCTTCCATGCATCCCAGGGTTCCTTTTGGATCATCTGCTCTAGTGGGGTTCAGGCATCTATGGCTGATCAAGTGACCCTTCCTTTGGCTGACACACTGAGAGGGAAAGTCCCTTTCATCTGTTTAGCTCTAGCATCTAAAGATTCAACTCCATGCAATTACCTCTTCTAAGATCCTTGCTAATCTATAGGGCCATGTTGGTATGTCAACCATTATGCAGGTCTGATAAGGACAAGATTCCTTGCAATGAGTTCCTGGATGCAACAGATTCTAGCTTGAATGGAGTGTCTTGCTCAGTAATGGACCTTCCCATTTTTAGGCTCTTACAATCTTATTGCCCTCTCTTCCACAAGGTTCCCTGAACTGTAGGGAAGACATTTTGTTGACCTGTTTCCAGGTGAACAATGAGGGTCCCCCGGTAATCTGTGTTCTGATTGGCTGTTTTCCATTTCACTATTTTACCATTGCACTTGACTCTGTCCTGTCTAGGTGGTGAGATCTTCTCCTTCTTTTGCAGAAGGCTTCTAGGTTTAGTGCTGAGTGTTCTTCCCATCTATGTGTATAATAACAAGTATTTGCAGATCAATTTGGTTTACTGTCTGCCTATCTTATAGGTCATAGTCTGCTCTTCACTAGTAATCTATTTCCTTCACTTTTATAGATTCTTGTTCTAGCTAACAGTAAAAGGAATGTCTTCCATCCTGAAAAGTGGGCCTTGAGACCAATTAGAAAGCTGTTGGTTGTCACCCTGATACTCATGCAGCTATTATACTGGTGGTATCTGTTGCCATGTTTTTGTTTTATTGTAACTTGCAGGTCTCACAGATCTGTGAGGCCTTTGATTATTTTTCTCCCACAGCACAGTCTACAGTATTCCTTGGTACTGTGTAAGCTATCTAGCAGGGAACAAGCTCTCAAAACATTTCCAGTTGGTGTATTTAGCCTATGCCCTGTGATCCATATGTATTGCATCTTCAGTAATAGGTTCTTACTGTCTGTTTTATTTTTTGGGGAGCAATGGAAAAAGCCTTAAATGTTTAGGGGGGGTTGTTGAGACCTCTCTAATCAACTTATCAGGAACTGTCATAATAATGCTACTTTTAGTATAGTTTTCATTGTCAGTGGGTTCTAAATGGACCAGCTCAGGGCATTTTTTTTTGTTTTGACCTGTTTTCCTCTCTCTGTGCTCCTCTGCATGATGACTGTCCATTTGCTCTTTTATTAAAAAATGTTTTTGACATATTAATAACTTAGGAAATTCCTGTGGGACTCATATTCAGATCTTAGGGTTTTTTTAAGTTCCTCTGCCCCTCTTATATCCCATTCCCTCATGCCCCCCAATGTATTTTTCCATTATTCCCTCCCTCATCCTACCTGCTCCCCCTCAATAAGTTCACCTTAACTATCTTTTCTCCCTTCCCATTCATTGATCCCATTCTAGTTTTGTCTTTCAGAAATTCCAAGCCAAATACTTCAGTCAAGATATCAATGCCTCTATCGGGATATGAGAGAGAATAAGTGGTGTTTATAATCCTGTCTCTAAGATAGATATTTTCCAGTTCTATTCATTTACCAGAAAATTACATAAAGCAAGGCAGTCTTACTTTAAGAAAAGCAAAGCATTCAATGCCAGTTCTCTGTTTAGTATGTGAGTTAATCAGGATCCTTGATTTGACTTCCTGATAATACTGTCTAATCTAAACTGCCTATTGACAAAAGAAGTTCTCAGATTCTATTTTTCCTCTACAGCATCCTAGGGGCGCTGCTGTGGGGCTTGGGAGCCAGAAAGGATGGAATCAGTATCCTCGATCACTTACATAGAGAATGAATGTGCATCTCACCAAGTTAAGTCCCCAAGAAAGGCAGCGTAGTGATCTACAGTGTGGCTTGAACATCAGGTGTTCCCTGGCTCACATCTGGTGGCATAAGCTAGAAATCAAGACACCAGAAGTCCTTTTCTCCTCTGAGCCTTCTCACCTCGAGCATGCTGCAGACTCAGATAGAAACCACTTAAAGGCTCCTTTGCTACCACATCTTAACCAAATTCCAGCCAAGAGAGAGAATATTCTAGGTCAATTTGTCATGCAGGCAGCAGAAGCCCCATCCTGCTAGAACGCAATTCCGTTTGGTGATGAGAATGGCGTTAATTTTTGTAAGTAATTCCTTAGTTTTTTAACATACCAGCCTGTGCTTCCCCTGGTGTATTCTGTAATTTCTGCATACCAGAGTTTTATTTTTCACCTTAATCCTCTCTTTTAATTGTCTCTTTAATTACATTATCTGTGCTTATAACTGAAATATTAGCACACACTTCTGGGGGCGCTCTTCTTCCTTTTGTTCCCTCATTCAACACTGCCTATTGCTGTGAACTCTTCGTACTGCACACTGAGATAATGATACACTTCTCTTCCATCCTCCAAATTCTCTACTATTAGTTCAACTATTTTTTAACAACATAAGGAAGCTTCAGCACATACCTAACTTTATCAATCTCAGAAGGAAACTTCTTCTTCATTCTAGTATCTGGAGTTTATGAATGATGAACATCACTGCTCTACCACCTTCATATCTACTTAGAATTCCTTGGAGGATCTTAATGATGTTTACCATTTTCATATTCATTTGGCATATATGCTGCTCTGCATACTTGATTTAGAATGTAGTATAAATGGTTCCTCGAATATATTAAAGATTACAGCTTATTATTAATTAAAATTTTCACAATCCATTTTCAGTGTCTGGTTCCATTTTTAAGTTCAAATTACAAGTTGATTATTTTAGCTTTTATAATTGCTGAGTCTTATCTATATATCAGTCTATCTCTCTACATATCTATCCATGCATCCATTGATCTATCAATATTTCTATCTATCTCTATCATCTATACTATCTATTTATTATCTATCTGTCTATCTATCTCTCTATCGATCTATCTATCTATCTACCATCTATCTATCTTTTAATTGCTAGTGAGTTTGTAGAACTAGTCCATGTTCTTCCTAGCAAGCTTTCGTTTATTTTTTATGGCTCCCTATATACAATGATGTAATACAAACCTTGTCTTAGATTACCAACTAGTGCTGCAGAATAAAAATGACCGCAAGCTCAGCAAAAAGCGCAGAGAAAAACAGATTCGTAACAAGATGCATGGTGGTGTATGCATGCATGCAGGAGTACACGTGTGTGTGTGTTTGTGTGTGTGTGTGTGTGTGTGTGTGTGTGTGTAATAATTTGTTCTCCTTAATTGGTGATATTGCTGGTCTTGTCAAATTTTGAACTGGTTTCTATTACTCTATTCTGACATATAGAATGATGTCGTGTCAAGGGATGGTGTTACACTGTATATGATTTGATGGAGCAGTGTGACTACAAGACTCCATAAGTCTGGAGATATACATATATAAATATATATGTATGTATGTGTATATATATATATGTATATAAAATAAACTAAGACTTTAGGAAAGTGTCCTAGTGTCTGTTGTTAAGAAGAAAACCTCCTTTTTCAATACAATTAGTTATGGAAGTCAGTGTGGATACATTCCCGAGGATCAGCTCCAGCTAGGGTAACTGTAGACTGGATTAGGATTTTTATCTATTTACAAGGCTACAGTGTCCAAACAAGGAGGAGACAGCATAAATATGGACTCTAGCACCTGTGAAATATGCAGCACAGCTTTCAAAGGAAGGATTTGTGCAGTTCTAGTTGAAAAGAGATGCTTGCAGACACTTAGCAAGGACTGCTATGGGAGTTTTCAAAATACCTCACACTGGTGTTTTGAAAGGTCAGGAAATGCTTATTCATCACTGTTATTTGTTTCCAAACTGTAATGCACTATGCTTTATTTAGAAACCACTACACAATTTTCAGGCCTATCAGAAAGAATTAGATCTAAACAGAACTTTATGAAGCAGCTCTCAATGGAAGGTAAGATCATGAACTGTCAGCTGGATTATCCCTCAGGGAACATCTAACATTCCACTGACAGGTTTTGTGATTCTGCATCTACTTTAGACAAGATTAAGCTTCTAGAAGAATTGTGCCTGTGCCTGTGTGTTGGGTGCTAAAGAGACACATTCAGTTTATGAAAATACTCAGTGCATTTTCCCACTGAGACTAATTACTCATGTATCTGTTTGAATAAGGGGAAAGACCTTTCCATCTGCATAAGAATCCTTCCAAGGGTGAGAGGAAGAATCAATGGTAGATGTCTGATCAAAATGATAGTCTGTTTCTATGTTTCTGATAAAAAAAAAAGTGAAGGAAAGAGCTGTTGCAACCAGCCTGCACAGTTGCTGATAAATCACCATCAAACAGCTTAATGGAATAAGGGTTTTATTGTCTTTTAGGGGTGTGGCTTGACAAGAAAGCATACACCAACACCAGGGCCAATGGAACTGGGCACACCATCACCACATAATGTCTGAGAGAGAGACAATCCTTACTGACCAGATTAACATATTGTCATAGTTAAGCACAGGTGTCAACTTGACTCTTGAGGGTTTGAGCTCTGGGCACAGGTGTAGAGAGTTAATGGTTGAGTTAAGCCCAGACCAAACCTGAAGGAGATTGTCCAGCTGCTGGGGAAGACCCAGCCCATGGTGGGTGGGATTAGGCCCTGGATAAATCAGAGAGACCTGGTTGAGAGAGTTGGCATCCTTCTGTATACTTGGCCAGACATGCTAGTCTGGCAAATAAGGATTGTCCATCTCTCAGCCGTTATGGTGGCCAGTTCCTTCAGCCCTGGTGTTGGTGCATGCTCTCCCGTGAAGCTGGACTAAGAACTGTAACCGGACTGTCGTAAGAAAGTAAACTCCTTGTTCCCTTAAGCTGTGTTCTGGTCATTTATCAGCAACCATGCAGGCGGACTGCAACACATATCTAGCCAAGTATACACAAGGATGCCAATATTAACAATCAGCTCTTGGCATTTTATTCCAGGTCATAGTTCTACCAACTATGGGCTGGACTTTTGCCATCAGCTAGACAATCTCTTGTAGGTTCACTCTGGGCTTAACTCAACTACTAATTCTCTACAAATGTGCCCAGAGCTCAAACCCAACCATCAAGTTGACACCTGTGCCTAACTGTAACAGAGTGTATAAAACTGTTACAGGAGACTGATGATATAGCTGAGTGGTAAAACAGTTGTCTACCATGTTCAATTCTGTAGGTTCAATAAAAAATGACTGATCTAAGTGTCTGGGGAGCAAAAATGCACAGGACTGAGTTTCCTGAGTTTTCATTGAAAATTCAGGCTCTACAGCAGAACTGTTAGGTGATGCTTTCACGCATCATTTAAATTCTTAACTACACTGTATTCTCTAAGGGGAAATAACCCTGCACTGAGGAACTTCACTGGGTTTTTGTCTCAGCCTGTAGCACTGTATGAATGGTATACTACTCCTCTGTTGACAGTAGTAAGTCGCAGCATCTTCAGCCTCCAGCCTGTCAATTGTGAGGGTGTAAGTGGTCCCAGACTTGCTGCCACTGAAGCGGCTGGGGATTCCAGAAGGCCGGTTTGATGTGGTATAAATAAGGAGCTTGGGACGGACTCCAGGTTTCTTCTGGTACCAGTGCAAGTAGCTAGTGTCCACAGTTGACTTGCAAGTGAGGGTGACCTTCTCCCCTGGAGAAACTGCCATGGATTCTGGAGACTGAGTAAGCACAATATCTCCATGAGACACTGCAGTCAAGAGAGAGATGGAAGAAGAGTGACATTAGTAGAAACAGAAACACAGGGATAGCTTCATGCTGTACCACATGCAGAAGAAATGAAATATAGCACATTTTCTCTTAGATTCAAACTCCTATAGGCCAACAGACCTGTATTTTGAGCTTGGTGCTGATTTCTTTCTTACCAGTGACACTGAGCATCAGGAAGGTGAAAATTTGAGCCCAAAAATCCATCCTGTTGTCTGATCTCTGCCCCAGACTCTATGTTTCTCTACTCACAAGTGCATGTCTTAAATGCAACACTGAGCCATTTGTGGTTTCCAAGGAAGAAATATGCAAATAACCCGAAATAGGCTAGATGGTACTTGATATATAAAACCATGTTGTCCTTTAGATTATTTATAGAACTGAAATTATTAAGCAAAGAAATTTCTCAGTGTTCATTTTTTCCTGTGTTAGTATATGACACTTGTGCAAGGCAAGACCCATATATTCTAGAGTAGAGAGTTTATTTCCTTCTATTTAGCAAAGCAAGTTCAATTGGACAGTGTGTGAGGTGTATTTTTTTCCACGTGTAGGAGGGATGAGTGTGAGCATTCCAAGGCACACTTCCCCTCCTCAGCTCTGCCTCATCTTTCCCTGGTTGATGCTCAACTGAGACCTTGTTTTTCCTTCTCAGTCAATCAATTGACCCTAAGGCCACAAAACACTGAAAAAGTCAGCATTCGTGATGTGATTTTGAGCTAAGGTATGTTTAGAGAAAGTCAAGAGCTCATTGCTTCCACAACAAAAAGGGGAAATTAACCCTCTTCTCTGAAAATGAAGGAAATGAAGTTTTGGTTTGTAGGAACTATTATTTGTCCAATATTACACCCCATGTGGCTTTTGAGTACATGAAGACAGACTCACATGTAATAACCATATACAGCGTATACAATGATGGATTGCTGAAGTGTTTCATTATCTCACATTCTTATGTAGGAGTGACAGAGAATATTTTCAAATAAATTTTTCAGTTGAATATAAGTAGGTTTATTAAAGAGCAAATAGCATTCCCTGAGACTGAATGAATATTCACATAATAATTGGCAGAGGGCACCATCCACTAAGTTGTTTAACCTGTCTTGCAATAACTTATGATCCTTGTTGCACTGGATCATGTTTGGCCTTTTGCTGTGCAACAATATTGACTAAAGTTTCTGAGTACAAGAAAACTGTGATGTTTGTGATGAAGATGGCATATATTTCAGAAAAGATTTGTTCATGTAAAAGATAATGATGTTGTTCAGGTAAAAGATAGTTAAATGTTTTTTTTTTTTTATTTATTCAACTGCGCATGGGCGTGTGTATGGGCGTGCATGTGTGTGTGTGTGTATCTGTCTATGTGTAGAACCACGGACAAATTCGCGAACCACCATGGACGCCTCCACCTCCTTCTGCCCCGGGATTCACAGGCTCCGCCCTACCAGGACCAGAAGCGCAGGCCACCCCCGCTTCCGCCTGGCGTCTATACATGGGATCTGGGATCCGAACTCAGGACCTTCCGCCTGCAAGGGGGAGGCTTAACCCCTGAGCCACCTCCTGATCTCACCAGAAGGGGAGGGCATATAGTCTAGCAGATAAAAAGTAATCATTTTGCAAATGGTTGATGGACCTCTCCCTCAGGGAGGTTTCCTACTCTTATTACATCTACCCTTGAATGTGCTATTACAACAAGACTCCAGTTTAACAGCTTTTTGTCTCTGGCCAGGGGGTGACATACAGTGCCCAGCAGAATGGAGTGAAGGGAATTGCAGGAGCAGCAAAACTGCAAAAGAAAATCAACAAACCACAATCCAGAACTTCAGAGACTATATCAATCACATAGAACTAGGACAGCCTAATCTCTCCCCATCCTGGAGCTCAGGGACATTTGCGGAAGAGGGGGTGGTAAGATTGTAAGAGCAAAAGGATGGGAGGAGCAACGATTTGCAAGATTCTCAACAATAGTTGGGGCCAAAGCAATCGTAATGGGACTTTGCATGCCCTGCGCAATGTCCAGCGCACTGTTGCCCTCATAAAGTCTAGCATCTGTTAAGGGCACCGAGACCCCTGGAGGCAAGGGATTGACAGCCATAGTAGTGATCTTATGCTTAAGGGGAACAAGAGAAAGGGCTTATAGAAATGCCACTGGGTCCTTATATGTCATCGGAGAAGAGGACCCAATGGAGAGTTAGGCGTACACAATAAAGGACTCTCTGGGAATTGGGGGGGAGGCACTGGGGGAAGGGGAGGGGGAGGAGGGGGGAGGGAGGGAACTGGTAAAAAATTTTAAAATGTATAATTAAATTTTTAATAAAAAAAACAAACAAAAAAAGATAGTTAAATGTTGATTAAATTAATTATAATATATATATAAATATATAAATATAATATATAATATATAGAAAGTTGTCTAAAGCATATACAAAAATAATTTAATTTGAATTAATACTTTGATAAAATGTTGTGTTC
This sequence comes from Typhlomys cinereus, assembly GCA_023101885.1. NCBI lineage: Eukaryota > Metazoa > Chordata > Mammalia > Rodentia > Platacanthomyidae > Typhlomys > Typhlomys cinereus. The sequence goes on from JALPQD010000641.1 coordinate 910,658, forward strand.
ACACACCCACATAATTCTGTGTTTTCCTTTGGATGAATATTTTTTCCCATTTTTTTTATTAAAAATTTAATTATACATTTTAAAAATTTTTACCAGTTCCCTCCCTCCCCCCTCCTCCCCCTCCCCTTCCCCCAGTGCCTCCCCCCCAATTCCCAGAGAGTCCTTTATTGTGTACGCCTAACTCTCCATTGGGTCCTCCTCTCCGATGACATATAAGGACCCAGTGGCATTTCCATAAGCCCTTTCTCTTGTTCCCCTTAAGCATAAGATCACTACTATGGCTGTCAATCCCTTGCCTCCAGGGGTCTCGGTGCCCTTAACAGATGCTAGACTTTATGAGGGCAACAGTGCGCTGGACATTGCGCAGGGCATGCAAAGTCCCATTACGACTGCTTTGGCCCCAACTATTGTTGAGAATCTTGCAAATCGTTGCTCCTCCCATCCTTTTGCTCTTACAATCTTACCGCCCCCTCTTCCGCGAATGTCCCTGAGCTCCAGGATGGGGAGAGATTAGGCTGTCCTAGTTCTATGTGATTGATATAGAGTCTCTGAAGTTCTGGATTGTGGTTTGTTGATTTTCTTTTGCAGTTTTGCTGCTCCTGCAATTCCCTTCACTCCATTCTGCTGGGCACTGTATGTCACCCCCTGGCCAGAGACAAAAAGCTGTTAAACTGGAGTCTTGTTGTAATAGCACAATCAAGGGTAGATGTAATAAGAGTAGGAAACCTCACTGAGGGAGGGGTCCATCACCCATTTGCAAAATGATTACATTTTATCTGCTAGACTATATGCCCTCCCCTTCTGGTGAGATCAGGAAAGAACGTCTGTGAACTTAACCAGGTTTCTCATTACTTACTTGCAGACCTTGATGGAGGCCTATTTTCTCTGCTGTAACATGGTCTCCTCTCTCCTTGTTTCTGGTGTGGCCCTCCTAACCCATCTCTCTTGTTCATAATCCTTGCAATTACTGTGTTTCATAGGTTTACTTTTGAGTGTCTCAATGTGGGCTGGGTGAGTTTGGTACTAGGAGCCACCTATTAGGGAGTACATTCGGCGCTTAATTTTCTGGGTTTGGGATACTTCACTTAATATAATTCTTTCTAATGACATCCATTTCCCAGCAAATTCCAGTAATTCATCATTTTTGATGGCTGAGTAGTACTCCATTGTATAGATGTACCACAGTTTCCTTATCCACTCGTCAACTGTTGGACATTTAGGTTGATTCCATGACTTTGCTATTGTAAACAGTGCTGCTATGAACATGGTCGAGCTTGTGCTATCGAGGCGAACCTCTGCTGCATGGGGGGTTATTCCCAAAAGTGGGATAGCAGGGTCATATGGCATTTCAATCTTTAATTTCTTTAAGAATCTCCAGACGGCTCGCCAGAGTGGCTGTATGAGCCTGCATTCCCACCAACAATGTAGGAGAGTTCCCCTCTCTCCACATCCTCTCCAGCATTTGTCGTTGTTTGTATTGTGGATTTTTGCCATCCTGACCGGGGTGAGATGATATCTCAGGGAAGTTTTGATTTGCATTTCCCTGATGGCGAAGGAAGTGGAGCATTTTTTAAGATAATTGTTAGACATTTTAATTTCATCCCTGGTAAAGTTTCTTTGAAGTTCCAGGGCCCATTTTTTAATTGGGCCAGTGTTTTCCTTGGAGTTTAATTTTCTAAGTTCTTTGTGCACTCTGGACAGTAGAGCTCTGTCAGATATGTGGTTAGTGAAGATTTTCTCCCATTCTGTGGGTTGCCTTTGAGCTCGTGTGACAATCTCTTTATCTGAACAAAAGCTCTTTAATTTCACAAGATCCCAACTGTTGAGAGTTGGTAGCAGTGATTGTGCCATTGGATGTCTGTTTAGGAAGTGTTGGCCTAGCCCAATCAGCTCGAGGGAGTTCCCTATCCTTTCAACTATGGCTTTTAAAGTCTCTGGCCTGATATCAAGGTCCTTGATCCATTTGGAGTTAAGTCTTGTACATGGTGACAAGTACGGGTCCAGCTTTAATCTTCTGCATGTGGAGATCCAGTTTTGCCAGCACCATTTGTTGAAGATGCTGTTCTTTTTCCATTGGATTCTTTGGGCCCCTTTGTCAAAGACCAAATGGCTGTAACTTTGTGGGCTTATATCTGGGTCTTCAATCCTTATCCATTGATCTGTGTGTCTATTTTGGAGCCAGTACCAGGCTGTCTTTATAACTATGGATTTGTAGTATAGACTTAGGTTTGGTATGGTAATACCTCCAGCTGTGTTTTTGTTACTCAGGATTGTTTTTGCTATCCTGGGTCTTTTGTGTCTCCATATGAACTTTGAGATTATTTGGTCAACTTCTTTGAAGAATTGCTTTGGGATTTTGATTGGTATAGCATTGAATCTGTATATTGCCTTTGGTAGGATGGTCATTTTTACAATGTTGATTCTGCCAATCCAGGAACAAGGGAGGTCTTTCCACCTTCTGGTGTCTTCTGCAATTTCTTTCTTTAGGGTTTTAAAGTTTTCATTGTAAAGGTCTTTTACCTCCTTAGTTAGGTTTATACCAAGGTATTTCATTTTTTTCGGGGCTATAGTAAATGGTATTTTTTCTCTCAAGGCTTTTTCACTTCTTTCATTCTGGGCATATAGGAAGGCCTCTGATTTTTGCACATTTATTTTGTATCCTGCCACCCTGCTGAACTTCTCAATTAGTTCCAGGAGCTTCCTGGTGGAGTTTTTGGGATCCCTCAGGTATAAGATCATGTCATCTGCAAATATGGATAGCTTGACTTCTTCCTTGCCGATTTGAATCCCTCTTATGTCCCTTTCTTGTCTTATGGCTTCAGCTAAGACTTCAAGTACAATATTGAATAGAAGTGGTGAGAGTGGACAGCCTTGTCTAGTTCCTGATCGAAGTGGGAATGCTTCCAATTGTTCCCCATTGAGCATAATCCTTGCTGTGGGCTTGTTGTATACAGCTTTTATTATATTGATAAAGGTTCCTTCCATTCCTACTGTCTCTAGCGTTTTGATCATAAAAGGCTGTTGGATCTTGTCAAAAGCATTTTCTGCATCTATCGAGAGTATCATGTGGTCTTGGACTTTGGACTGGTTTACATGATGAATTACATTTATTGATTTGCGTATGTTGAACCAACCTTGTGTGCCGGGGATGAAGCCTACTTGGTCCCCATGAATGATCTTTTTAATATGTTTTTGAATCTGATTTGCTAAGACTTTGTTGAGAATCTTTGCGTCTGTGTTCATCAGGGAGATAGGCCTATAGTTTTCTTTTTAAGTGAATCTTTATTAGGTTTTGGGATTAAAACGATATTAGCTTCATAGAAGGAATTTGGTAGTGTTCCTTCCTTTGCTATTTGATGGAACAGTTTAAGGAGTATTGGTGTTATTAACTCCTTAAATGTCTGGTAGAACTCTGTGCTGAATCCATCTGGTCCAGGACATTTTTTGGTGGGAAGATTCGAGATTACTTCCTCAATTTCCTTATATGTTATAGGACTATTTAAATAATTCACAACTTCCTGATTCAATTTAGGTAAGTTGTGTTTACTTAGAAATTCATCCATCTCTTTTGTGTTGTCAAACTTCACAGAGTATAATTTTTTGAAATATGATGTTATAATTCTCTGGATTTCGTGGGTATCAGTAGTGATAACTCCATGTTCATTTCTAATTTTGTTAATTTGGGTTTTCTCTCTCTTGCTTTTGGTTAGTTTAGCTAGGGGTGTATCAATCTTGTTGATTTTTTCAAAGAACCAGCTTTTTGATTGGTTGATTTTTTCTATCGTTTTCTTAGTCTCGATTTCAGATATTTCTCCCCTTATTTTGCTAATCTCTTCTCTTCTACTGCTTTTGGGATCAGATTGCTCTAGTTTCTCTAAAGCTTTAAGCTGCATTGTTAAGTTGTTTATTTCTGATGTTTCCATTTTTTTGACGTGGGCATTAAGAGCTATGAACTTACCTCTTAGAACAGCTTTCATTGTGTCCTAGAGATTTTTGGTAAGTTGTATTTTCGTTATCATTCACTTTCAGGAAATCTTGAATTTCCCATTTAATTTCTTCCTGAATCCAGTTCTCATTCATCATCATAGTGTTAAGTTTCCAGGAGTTAGTGTATTTTCTCTTGTTTGATGTGTTGTGGATGTCCAGCTTTAGGCCGTGGTGGTCTGATAGGGCACAGGTTAGAATTTCAACTTTCTTGTATATGTGTAGATTCATTTTGTGGCCCAGTATGTGATCTATTTTGGAGAAAGTTCCGTGTGCTGCTGAGAAAAATGTGTATTCTTTGGTGCGTGGGTGAAAAGTTCGATAGAGATCTGTGAGGTCCATTTCTTTCAGGGTTTGATTAAGTTCCAAAGTGTCTCTGTTAAGCTTTTGACCTGTTGATCTATCCCATGTAGAGAGGGCGGTGTTGAAGTCCCCAAGAATTATCGTTTGGGGGTTAATTTCATGCTTTAGACGCTGTAGGGTTTTCTTAATGAATGTGGAGGGGCCCGTATTGGGTGCATATATGTTCAGTATTGTGAAATCTTCCTGGTGAATTGTACCTGTGACTAAAATGTAGTATCCATCCGTGTCTCTTATATTTTTTTTTGGTTTGAAATCCACTTTGTCTGATAGCATAATGGCTACCCCTGCCTGTTTTCTGCTTCCATTTGCTTGTAGAATTGTTGACCAGCCTTTTATTTTTAGAGCGTGCCTATCTTTTGTGGTGAGATGGGTTTCCTGCAGGCAACAGATTGATGGATTGTGATTTTTAATCCAAGTTTGTAATCTGTGTCTCTTGATCGGTGAATTAAGTCCATTAACATTTAGTGTTATAATGGAGAAACTATTGTTAATTCCAGACATTTATTATGTTTAGTAGCTTTTATAAGTATATTGCTTCGCTTTTAATGGTGTTATATTTGCCTTCTGTTCTCCTGGATATGCCTGTTTTTTTCTTCACGCTTGAGTATCATTTCTAGCAGTTTTTGAAGGCCTGGTTTGGTGGCCATGTATCCCTTAAAGTTGTCTTTGTGCTGGAAAATTTTTCTTTCTCCCTCGATCATGACTGATAGTTTTGCAGGGTAAATCAGCCTGGGTTGACATTTTTGCTCATTCAATACTTGAAGTATGTCTCTCCAAGCTCTTCTTGCTTTTACTGTTTCGACTGAGAAGTCATTTGTTATTTTAATAGGTTTGCCTTTAAAAGTGACTTGTTTTTTCTCCCTTGAAGCTCTCAGCACCAGTTCTTTATCTTGAATGTGGAGTGTTTTAACTATTATTTGCCGCGGTGTGCTTCTATTTTGGTCGTATCTGTTTGGGGTGCGGAATGCCTCTTGTATATGGATGGGCCTCTCTTTTTTTAGATGAGGAAAGTTTTCCTTGATGATCATTTGAAAAATTTCCTCAGGGGTGGTATTTTGAGATTCCTGCTCCGGTATTCCATGAATACGCATGTTAGGCTTCTTCAGGGTGTCCCATATCTCTTGGATATTTCTCTCAAGTATCTTTTTGGCTTTAACAACCTCTTCCATTGAGCTGGTTAGTACTCCCACTTTATCTTCAAGGTCTGAAATTCTGTTTTCTGCTTCATTAGTTCTGTTGATAAGACTCTCTGTGGCGCTCTGGGTTGAAGATAACTTGTCTTTTAGCTCAGTTTTAAACTCTGCTTGAGTTTGTTTTAACTGCTCTATGCCACTTTTTGTTTCTTGCACTGTTTTTCTCAACTCCTCCAGATGTCTGTTGTGTTCCTCTTCAAAGCGATTGATTCGATTATGTAATTCCTCCGGGATTTCCTCTTTCATAGTATTGAACATGGTAATGATCATATTTTGAAAGTCGTTATCCTGGGTCAGGCTTTCTTGGCCTTTTTCCGCGGGTTTGTTCTTGTTGTCCTCCTCATCCCTCGGCCCCCGCGCCGCTCCGGCTGGATGGCGGGAGTCGGAGCCGGGTCCCTGTGGGCTGACCTGGGGTTCCTAGAGCGCGCGGTGAGAGCCCGGCTGGATCTCCCGTACGCGTCCCGACCGGCGGAGCGGGGGGTGGGGCGAAAGGGGGACCTGGATGAATATTTTAATGATTGAGAATTCAGTGTTTATGGTTACCATGGAGAACAGTGTACTGAGTAGCATTAGTCTCACATATAATTGATTTTGGATGTTGGTAAAGCATTGCATGAACTTCTAGCAGACTGACTTGGTGTGTGTATGCATTCCTTGCATCTCTGCATACAAAGGGTCCCATTTCCTACACCTAAAACACTGAATTCTAATATATCTTTTTGCTACATAATTAATAGAACATAGGTGACATCTTTGTTTATACTAGGAGAAACAGATCTATCTTTATCCTTTAAGATGACATCTACAGATTCTACTGTTAGTTCATTGAGAACATTTATTTTAAAAGTATGTTGAGCTTTGTTAATTAGGACAGATCAAGATGATCAACTGCCATGTTATTTTACTTATATGTTGCATTAGCTGATTAATAAACTTCATTTTGATTGTGATCTAAAATATTTTTATATTTACCGGTACTCTGTCAACCATCTTTTAAGGATAATTTTGTATGCCTCGGTGAGGGATGTTGTGCCTTCTCTGTCATATCTTTGTCACGTCTTAGGCCTTGTACAAGTTTTTGTTCCTCTACTATTTGTTCAAATACTTGTAGAAGAGTCATAAATTTTTATCATGCTTAACAGAATTTTTTAATATAATAGTAAATCTACACTCTTCTTTATTGAAATATTATTATTACATGTGCTATAATTTAAATTAATAGTTTCCAGATGTCTTTGAACCCATTTTGGTGAACTATATCTTTTAATGAATGTACCATTACATTTAAGTTACTCAATTTGTTCACACCATAATTTCTTATACCTTTGTGTTGACTTTTTTCAAGAATGTGAGTATTATGCTCTTGATTTTCTTTCTTTATATTTTGAGTTTCATCTCCTGTGTGTGTCTGTGAGTGGAGTTTTCATATTATTTACATGTGCCAGAAAACTCCTAAGTGGATGATTCTCATTTCTTCACTCACTGACTTGTAATTGTATTAATTCCATCCTTCCATTTGCTGTGAATTTTGATCACTCTTTTTTCCTAATTTCTTAGGGTAGAATGTTAGAACATTCATTTATTCATCCTTTTTAATCTTTACTAGTATAGTTATTTTTAAGCTTGTGTTTGTAAAGTTGCACATTCATTTATTTATTTCAAACTGTCTCTTGACAGAGGAAAAGTGTGGCCATTTCCTTATCAGGGAAGCAGCCAATGAATATGAGATGATACTTTCAGGTGATGCCTACCAGGACATGGAACTTGTCTTCACCCTTCCCTTACTCTACCTGAGCATTCAATATTATGGCACCCATGTGTGGAAAGTATGTCCATTCTGAAAGAGACAAATGAATGTAGGTGTTCCAGTGACATTATTATATACTTTGCCCTTCACTTTACTATTCTTCCATTGATCTAAAAACAGGCATTGTGAGCTTTCCAGAAGTTGAGTGGGCACTTATTGGGGCTAGGAACTCTGATTCTAAAGGCAATGGCTTACATTAAAAGAAGAGAAAGAGATCAGGCACAGTGAACTGATGCATCTCACAGAGAACATCAGGAAGGGATGTGTATGAGTGGAGAGGTAGAAGTGAAATTTCCTCTCATTTCAGGCATTTATAGAACTAATTAAGCAGAGCACTGACAAATTCAGTAAGAAAGGTGTTCCCTTAATATGTTGTGTGTGGGTGTATACGTAGGTAGAGGATGTGTTTGTGTGTGCATGTGCGTGTGTGTGTGTGTGTGTGTGTGTGTGTGTGTGTGTGTGTGTGTGTATGTGTGTGTAGGAGAGGGTACTGTGTTCATCTCTGGAGGTCCATGGATGACTCTGGGAATCATCCCAAATTGTTCTACCTCCTTGCTTCTTGCTGTGGGATTTCCCAGGTCTCAGTTTCCAGGGCTGTAAGTATACATCACTGTCCTTTCCAGCATTTTTTTGTGGGAATCTGGATCAGAACATAGTTCTTTAGCTTGCCAGGCAATGGCTTAACTCCCCAAATTATCTCTCCACTTGTGGCTCTTTAACATCATAAATCCAGTAAGGAAGATAGCTAGCCTGAGAGAGGGATGAGCCCCTTTTACATTCCTGACATTGTGTCAGAAAGACAGCCACTGCCCTTGATGGAAATTTGATGCCACAACAGCAGGTACAGGAACAGAGGATAAAACATAAATACGTAAAACACTACTCATAGGATCCTTCACTGACACTGTTTTTCAGTTCAGAGAGAGAAATCTTTTCTCTGAAGGAAGCTCTGTGCTCTCTGTCTGCCTTGGGCACTTGAGGACCTCTGCACCTGGGCTGAGCCCTGAATGAGCTGTCCTCTAGCTGTGCCTAGTCCTGCTCAAACACCACTGATTTGCATGTGCCAAGGACACAGCCTACTGCCCTGAGTCCTTCTTAACAGGCTGGTCACAGGCTGTGCAGGAGTCAGACCCAGTGAGTACAATACATAGAAATGAGCATCCCCACTCAGCTCCTAGGACTGCTGCTGATCTGGCTTCCAGGTAATGATGGACCATGCAGGGAATTTAGATAATGCTTTGTGAGCAGGGATGTGTGGCTTTCAGGAGAGTCATCTTGAAATGTGCTTAATCTGTGTATTTGTCGTATGTTTCCAAACTCTGGAGGGAGATGTGTCATCCAGATGACCCAGACTCCATCCTCCATGTCAGTGTCTCTGGGAGGCAGAGTCACCATCACTTGCAGAGCCAGTCAGGACATTAGTAGTTGGCTAATATGGCATCAGCAGAAACCAGGCAAAGCTCCTAAGAGTGTTATCTCTGAGGCATCTAAACTGAAACCTGGGGTCCCACCGAGGTTCAGCGGTAGTGGATCTGGCACAGATTTCACCCTCACCATCAGCAGCCTGGAGCCTGAAGAGGTTGCCACTTATTACTGTCAGCAGCATCACAGTAGCCACCACACAGTGATTCAAGTCGTAACATAAACCCCACAGGGAAGCAGAAGCCTAAGGCTGCATTGGCTGCCCCAGCTGCTGTTCCTGGGACTTCTAACAGCTGGCAACATTTTTGGTATGAACGCTGGTACTGAAGCTTGTTGGGAAGATTGACAGAAGGAGCAAAAGAGACCCCTCTGTACACATTATCTCTCTTCCTCTTCTGTCCCAATATCACAGATGAGAAAATGACTACCAATTTCATAAAGGACTCAGCTCTTCATGTGTGAGACACCTCGTGACATCACTGAAAATCACTCAGCAAAACAGAAGTTAATATACTCATTATAAACAGTATTGTTTTAGGAGGCTTAAATCATAAAAATTGGAGATGAAGCTGTTATTAAATTAACTGGACAGGGGTGTCTGGCTAGAAAGTAGATTGTAGAGAGCATCTTTGGCATCTTCTGAGAGCACATGTGGGTAAGTGTTAGGCTGCCTCTTACTTCTGTCCTTCATATGTTATTTGGGATGCCCAGGGTTGAGCTCTTGGTGATCTCAGCTGCCTGTAGCACCTGACCTCTGCCCAAGAACCAACCTTCAGGGATTGATGACCGTTGAATCCTATCTTCTGACTTCTAAATCTCATAGGAGGTTCACAAGTTGAGCAGTTCTATGGGAAACCAATATAAAGTATTTCTGATCTCTACCAAGAAGGATTTAGATTTTCATAATATGACTAGTGTTTTAGCAAATGCTAGACTTTGTGAGGTCAATCCCTGAGCTTCAGGATGGGGAGAGATTAGGCTGGCCTAGTTCCAGGTGATTGATAGAGAGTCTCTGATGTTCTGGACTAATGTTTGTTGATTTTTTTTTCAGTTTTGCTGCTCCTGCAATGTCCTTGGCTCCACCCTGATGGGTATTGGATGCCACCCCCTGGCCAGAGATAAAAACCTGTTAAATTAAAGTCTTGTTATAAGAGTATATTCAAAGGTAGATGTAACAAAAGTAGGAAACCACGGTGAGGGAAGGGTCAATCACCTATCTGGGAAATGGTTACTTTCTATCTGCCAGACTATACACCCTCCCCTTCTGGTAAGATCATACCCCATCAGTTGTAAATGATCAGGAATGAAAGTCTGTGAACTTATCCAGATTTCTCATTACTTCACTAGGATCCTGGGAGGCAAGGGATTGAGAGCCACAGTAGTATTCCTATGCTTAACGGGAACACAGGAAAGGTTTCTGGGAAATGCCACTGGGTCCTTGCATCTCATCAGAGAGGAGGACCCAGAGGTGAGTTTGGCATGCACATTAAAGGATGCTCCGGGGATGGGAGGGGGAGGCATTGGAGGATGGGTAGAGGAGGGGGAGTGGAGGGGCCTCAGGGGAATAAGGGGGACTGGTGTACCTGTTAAGTTTGTATGAGTGGAAATAAAAAAATATATATGACTAGTGTTTTAAGTCTAGTAATCTCTCTTTAAAGGGGTATGCTAGCCAAAGCAATAGTTAACATACATAGTTTAGTAATTTCGAAAACCTGTTAAGCTGGTGTTTAGCCATCAAAGTTGGTAATGACACAATCCTGTATAAAACCTTTCAAATTCCCTTGGGGCCTAAGAAAGACATGATCAAAATTATAACCATTTGCTGGTTTGGGCAGTTGATTCCCTCTTTCAGGCCTTAACAGTCATACTGTGTGCAATGAGTGGGAAGGGCTGATGTGGAAAGCAGAGGCAGCTTACCTGAATTACACTGGGAGCCCAGCATTCACCTTTAGTGCTGATGACACGTGAGCCATGAAATACCAGAGACTCCTCGGCAGTGACTACTACAAATGAAGGAATTTCTCCAGAGAGGTGAGGGACATCTTTAGCTCTGCTCTTCCTTCTCCTTTGGGCTAGTAATGATCATAGAGTACATCTCTGAGAAAATCTTTCAAGAGACTCTGTATTAAGTGCTCCATATCACTTCACAGTTAATATGGATACAGAGAAGTGAAGCAAGGAAAGTTTGGAAAGGGAGAGAGGTGTGAGCATGGTTGTTATAAGAGTGAAATGAGATGAACTTGATTAAGATGAGAGAGGGAATTTGTCCTCACTGACTAAATGATCCTTTCAGCATATTTTCAGAGTGTCATCAGGGCCTTCAAAGGATGAGAGGTGTTACTATTGAATGCACCAGAAGTCTGGAAACTTAAAGTGGCCATTGAACTTCAGTGTAGAGTAGGTAGATCCTCTGCAGCCATTTGTCCCTGAAACCAAAGTTATGTCTCCCAAAACGGCCCATAAGAAGAAGTGTCATTAACAAGGGTCTTAATAAGAATAAGGGGCAATCAGTCTTACCTGTTGTTAATTCCTCTTTCATCCACGGAGGCCAAAGCTAAGGAAATTTCTGTTCTACAGCAAGAACGTGTGGCCTGATTACAATGGATGTGGTTGTAGGAGGCACACGGTTTGTTTCTAACACTACTTGGAATTCAGTTTCCAGTCTCTGTTCACCCTGTGCTTTTTTCATTATTTTCTTTTCTCTTTTACTGGAGACTGAACATAGGGACTTGACTATCTCTTCTCTCCTAATTGAGATGTCATTTTAGAAACTTTATTCTACTCACACTGACAAGCTTTGACAACCAATATGGTGAATTTTTCGTTAGTCTACTATAGTGACAAATCATTAATTTTGATTTGGAAAATACACATAGGCTTTAATTAAAGACCATTAAAGGAAGGCAGATTTTTTAAAATTTTATTATTATTATTATTATTTATTCAACTGTGCGCATGGGCGTGTGTATGTGCGCGCGTGTGTGTGCGTCTGTGTGTGTGTGTGTCTGTGTATGTGTAGAACCACGGACGAATTCGCGAACCACCATGGACGCCTCCACGTCCTTCTGCCCCGGGATTCACAGGCTCCGCCCTACCAGGACCAGAAGCGCAGGCTGCCCCCGCGTCCACCTGGCGTCTATACGTGGGATCTGGGATCCGAACTCAGGACCTTCCGCCTGCAAGGCGGAGGCTTAACCCCTGAGCCACCTCTCCAGCCCAAGGAAGGCAGATTTTGCTCAGGATTGCTGATGGGACTTCTTGCCTGGATCTTCATTATGTTCTCCACTTTGAACCTTCAGAAGTCTTGTTCTCCATCCGTGCTGTAAGGAAAAGCAATCAAATAGTTACAATAGCTCTGACACCAACATTCCAACAGGTGACAATGGAAAGAGCTGTGACAGCTGATCTTCCCCCACCAGGAAAGATTATCGTTGGGAGAGAAGTGGCCTGGAGGAGTTTCTGTCTCTCTGCTGAGGATGGTGAGTTTTGAGCATCTTCAGTTTCCACTGGCTGACCTTAGGTGTATTGTGCTCAGGCCGCTGTCACATGAGTGTCCAGTATCTCTGTGTGACGCCTTGATCACAAGCCCTTTTTTTCTTGACCCTAACTTGGTGATTCTATCCTCTAAGGCTTTACTGCATGGACATGTGTTTGTAGCTCCCCCTGCTGGAGAGACAGTCAAAATGACGACAGGGTGGGGATTTTCCATTTGGATACTAGAGATAAACATTATACATAGTTAACAGTCCAGAATCCTAGAGTGTGGGGGGGCTGGGGGGGCAAATAAAACAACAATAAATACAACTTATGGAAATAAAAAGATGGTAATTGTCCCTCACCCTGAGCAAGCATAACAAAGCATTGTACACATGCAATCAATCACACACGTGCAGAAATAGATAAATTCTCCAAGTCTTTGGATTTAAGAAATATGAATGGCTTTCAGATGTTGCAGTGAGTAAAGACACTTTATCATGAGCTTGAAAGCATGAATTTGATCAGTGGAGCCCATGGGAAGCAAGCAGGTGGGAGGGATCTGAGTCCACAGAGTTGTCCTCTGACTTAGACACCTACGTGTGCATCCGCACTTGCACCACAATAATGATGAGTTCATTTTTTAAAAAAAAGTGGGGGAACACCATGGACATAATATTACACATGGGGAAAAATGTGGAAAGTGTGTGAATCCCTATGGATACATTATGTCCATAGTCACAGATATTACCAGTCTCCCAGTGGGATTCCATATGACTAAAATTATGAAGATCAGAAACAGTACACATCAAAGTACATTTAAAACACTGAACCCACCAAACTACTGATGCTCAATATTCTCAGTGACTTTAGACTTACATTTGGATCCTGTGTATCAGGGTCATCTAATATAAAGCAGTTTAATAAGAAACTGTGCAAGGCCACATGTAGTTTGTGAAGTATGGTTTATTGTGGACTTTGTGAAGTATGTTGTGCCATGGAGTGTGAGACTTTTCTCTTGTGATCACGTGATGCTTGGGTGTTTTGGGGTGCTGCTGCTGCTCAGTCACAAGGGAGAGTACTGGTCTCACAAATCACAGTGCAAGAAAAAGTAAATACTTCGAATTTGAGATAAGGTTTCTATTGAAATTGCAATGCTTTTGGAACCTTATAAAGGTATTGCAGTTTGCATTCATGTTGTTGATATGACTATATGACTAAACAACCTAAGATAATTTATGAACTTCGGGAACAGAGGGATGCAGCTATACCGTATCAACAGGAATTGCTGAGAAGAGCAAATCTCCTTACTTGATAGAATGTGTGTCTGCCAAAGTATGTGAACTTACAGAATCAGTTCACTCCATCTTATCCAACTGCCCAGGGAAAGGTCCTGCTCCTTTGGACTAGGTCTTCCCTCATCAATTAAGCTAATCTACAAAAACAGAAATGTTCTTAGCAGATGGAGATACCAGGAAGCGCAGTTAAGGCAGCCTAGCTTTTCATTTCCACTTCTTTGAGTGATTTGTGTCAAGTGGGACATTCAAGAAATGGGCTTTAACCCAGAAAATTGAGCGCTGTATGTACTCCCTAATAGGTGGCTCCTAGTATCAAACCCACTTAGAGACACTGAAGGATAAATATCTGTAATACCTACAGTAATTGCAAAGATTATGAACAGGAGGGATGGGGTAGGAGGGTCATACCAGAAACAAGGAGAGAGGGGACCATATTGCAGCAGAGAAAATAGGCCACCATCAAGAACTGCAAGTAAGTAATGAGACATCTGGTTAAGTTCACAGACTTTCATTCCTGATCATTTACAACTGATGGGGTATGATCTCACCAGGAGGGGAGGGCATATAGTCTGGCAGATAAAAAGTAACCATTTTGCAAATGGGTGATTGACCCCTCCTTCACTGTGGTTTCCTACTTTTGTTACATCTACCTTTGAATATACTCTTATAACAAGACTCTAGTTTAACAGCTTTTTATCTCTGGCCAGGGGGTGACATCCAATACCCATCAGGATGGAATGAAGGGCATTGCAGGAACAGCAAAACTGAAATAAAAATCAGCAAACCATAATCCAGAACTTCAGAGACTCTATATCAACCACCTTGAACTAGGCCAGCCTAATCTCTCCCCATCTAGAAGCTCAGGGAAATTTGCGGAAGAGGGGGCAGTAAGATTGTAAGAGCACAAGGATGGGATGGGAGGAACAATGATATGCAAGATACTCCACACAAGTTAGGGTCGAAGCAATCATAATTGGCCTTTGCCCCTGCACAATGTCCAACACACTATTGACCCCACAAAGTCTAGCATTTGCTAAAGGTACTAGAATCCTTGGAGGCAAGAGATTGACAGCCACAGTAGTGTTCCTATGCTTAAGGGGAACACGGGAAATGGTTCTGGGAAAAGCCACTGGGTCCTTGCACCTTATCGGAGAGGAGGACACAGAGGAGAGTTTGGCATGCATATTAAAGGATGCTCCAGGGATGGGAGGGGGAGGCACTGGGGGATGGGGAGGGAGGGGGAGGGGAAGGGGGCACAGTGCAGTGGGAGGTTGGAGGGAGGGAGGGGACTGGTGTACCTTTTAAGTTTATATGAGTGGAAATAAAAAAAATTAAAAAAAAGAAATGGGCTTTAGATGGGACTTTAGTAGTGTATAATTATTAATATTCCAAAAGAGGTAGAGAAGTAACTGGTTCTATGTGTACCTTATCTGTCATTATGACTGCTTGTTGTCACTGCATAATGCTCACTTCAGGGGATCTATACTCATGGGAGCCCTGTTTTCATGCTACCCTCTTCTTCATTTGCCTGGAATCATCAATATCAGCTTGCTCATATGGGGAGATCCTATGGACTCCATGTTGCTACAGTTGCTAAATATGGGGCTTCTACTTTCATTCTTATGTACTTCTTTCTGAATCTCACTTGATCTCCATTAACCTAAACATTGGAACTATGTTTTCTTAAGAGATAGACAGATAAGGTAGTAGAAGGATATGCCAGCAAAAGCAGAATATCCAGGTAATGAGTGAACATTTGTGAAAGAGAGAACCACTATTCTGAAGAAAATGGAGCATGTTAAGAAGGCACAGAGAGATGGACTAATAATCTGTGACATTTAAATTTTTTTAATTCAATTGTGTGTGTGCGTGTTTATATGTATATGTGTATGTATGTATGTGTGTATGTAGAACCACAGACGAATTCAGGAACCACCATGGACGCCTCTACCTCCTCCTTGTTTGCTCTGCTCAGGGATTCACAGGCTCTGCCATACCAGGACCGGAAATGCAGGCCACCCCTGCTTCCGCCCGGCGTCTATACTGGGGTCTGGGATCCGAACTCAGGACCTACTGCCTGCAAGGCAGAGGCTTAACCCTTGAGCCACCTCTCCAGCCCCCAATCCATGACATTTTAAAGATCAACAGAAATCAAGGCATACCATTGCAAGCTGAGTCAGGATGGAAGCACAAGTAAGTTTGACAATTCCCAGCTTAGAGTGGTTTTGGTGCAGGTAATTAAGCAGGATATGATCATGGAGGAGCACATGGTTGCAGTGGTAGAGTTGAACATCAACTCTTTCCATAAAAGTCTCAATTTGCAGTGACTGTTATCATTGATGTTCAAGTATGTACAATTCAGAGGGCCAATCACTGCCTTATTGGAAATGTAGCCAAAATAATAAAAATAAAAATCATATGGAGGAACAGAAGTGATGTAACAGCAAAAACTCATAGGATCTTATGCTGACATTTTTGCTTTGGCATGAAAAGAGGAACCTATTCTGTAAGCAAACCTGCCTTAGTCTGGGCTCTGTGGAGACTTCCTGTTGATTTGCATGCAGCCAGAGACCAACTCACTGTTCTCATCACTCATTAATAGGAGGGGGATACCTTATACAGCAGTCAGTCACACTCAGGCATAGCATAGACATGAGGGACCCGACTCAGCTCCTGGGTCTCCTGCTGCTCTGGCTTTCAGGTAAAGAAAGACTACATTAGAACATTTTGAAGTTCAGTATGGTAAGACCTGCGCAGATTTTTAAGAACGTCACATTACAACATGCTTCAAACTATATATTTTTCTGTTTTTAACCTAGGTGTGAAATGTGACATCCAAATGACCCAGACCCCATCCTCCCTGTCTTTGTCTCTGGGAGACAGAATCAGCATCAGTTGCCAGGTCAGTTGGGACATTGGTAACTGGTTAGTCTGGTACCAACAGAAACCAGGGAAAGGTCCTAAGCTCCTGATCTATTGTGCAACTAATTTACAATCTGGGATTCCACTGAGGTTCAGTGGCAGTTGATCTGGGACAGATTTCACCCTCACCATCAGCAGCCTGGAGCCTGAAGACATTGCCACTTACTACTGTCTACAGTGTAGTAGCTACCGTCCCACAGTGATTCAAGCCATAACATAAACCCCTCAGAAAGCAGAAGTGTGAGACTGAGGGGCTAGAAATGCTGCTTCTGGTGCTCCCAACTGGTAATGTGTTTGCTCTGACAGCCAGGCCTTGAAGCTTACTGGGGGTTTGGGTAAAACAGTGAGGATCCTCTGCCCTTAATTTTTTTTTTTTGGTGCTACAGCTGGTTTCTTTTTTTTTCTTTTTTTTTATTTATTTCTTCCACTCATACAAAGTTGATTAGTACTCCATTCCCCTTCCTCCTTCCACCCCTTCCTTGGACCCCCTTTCGACTCCCGCCTTTTCCCCTTCCTTTCCCACCTCCCTCCCTTTCTCCCAGTGCCCCCTGCCATCCCATTCCTAGAGCATCCTTTAGTGTGCATGTCAAACTTCTTTCTGGGTCCTACTCTCTGATGAGGTATAAGGACTCAGTATGAACAATATTGTGGTTGTTAATCCCTTGCCTCTAAGGATCGTAGTGCCTGTGATCCATGGTAGACTTTGGGGATTCAATGATATGTTGGTCATTACGCAGGTCATGCAAAGTCCTATTATGATTACTTTGGCCCTAAGTTGTATGGAGTATCTTTCATATCATTGCTTCTCCCCATCTTTAGGCTCCTACATTTTTACCACCACCTTTTCTCCAAATTTCCCTGAGCTTTAGGATGGGGAGAGATTAGGCTGGCCTGGTCCCAGGTGGTGGATGTAGACTCTCTGATTTTCTGAATTATAATTTGTTGACTTTTTCTTCAGTTTTGCTGCTTCAACACTGCCCTTGGCTCCATCCTGATGGGTATTGTATGTCACCCCCCTGGCCAGAGATAAAAGGCTGTTAAAATAGGGTCTTATTATAAAAGTAGATTCAAAAGTAGATGGAATAAGAATAGAAAACTGCGGTGAGGGGGTGTCATTCTCCAATTTTCAGGATGGTTACCTTCTATCTGCCAGAATCTATGCCCTCCCTTTCTGGTAAGATCATACCTCATCAGTTGCAAATGATCAGGAAGGAAAGTCTGTGAGCTTAACTAGATGTCTCATTACTTACTTGCAGTCCTTGATGGTGGCCTATTTTCTCTGCCATAGCATGATTCCTGCTCTCCTTTTTTCTGGTAGGGCCCTTTTTCCCCTTCCCTCCCTGCTTATAATCTTTGCAATTACTGTAGGTATTACAGAGATTTATCTGTGTGTGTGTCACTAAGTGGGTTTGGTACTAGGATCCACATATTAGGGAGTACATATGGCACTTAATTTTCTGTGTCTGGGATACTTCACTCAATATAATTGTTTCTAATTCTATTCATGTCCCGGGAAATTTCATTAGTTCGTCTTTTTTGATAGCTGAGTAGTATTCCATTGTATAAATGTACCATATTTTCCTTATACACTCATCAATTGTTGGGCATTTGGGTTGATTCTATGACTTTGCTATTGTAAACAGTGCTGCTATGAACATGGTCGTGCTAGTGTTATAGAGGTCAATTTTTGCTATATGAGGTGTTACTCCCAAAAGTGGAATAGCAGGGTCATATGGCAATTCTATCTCTGTCTTTTTAAAAAAATGCCAGACAGCTCGCCAGAGTGGTTGTATAAGCCTGCATTCCCACCAGCAATGTAGGAGAGTTTCCTTCTCACCACATCCTCTCCAGCATTTGGTGCTGTTTGTATTGTGGATTTTTGCCATCCTGACCAGGGTGAGATGATATCTCAGGGAGGTTTTGATTTGCATTTTCCTGAGGGCTAAGGATAAGGAACATTTTTTAAGGTATTTGTTAGACATTTCAGTTTCTTCCCTGGCAATTTCATAAGATCCCATCTGTTGAGTGTTGGTTGTAGCGACTGTGCTATTGGATTTCCATTTAGGCCAACTGTTTGCCTAGTCCAATCAGCTCGAGGGAGTTCCCTACCCTTCAACTAAGGTTTTTATAGTCTCTGGCCTTATATTAAGGTCCTTAATCCATTTGGAATTAAGTCTTGTACATGGTGAGAAATACGGGTCAAATTTTAATCTTCTGCATGTGGACATCCAGTTTCTTCCTTGATAATGACAGATAGTTTTGCTGGGTATATCAGCCTAGGTTGACACTTTTGCTATTCAATACATGAAGTACATCTCCCCAAGCTCTTTTTGCTTTTACTGTTTCCATTGAGAAGTCATTTGTTATTTTAATAGGTTTACCTTTAAAAGTTGTCTTTGTGCTGGAAAACTTTTCTCTCTTCTTCAATCATGACATAGTTTTGCCTGGTTTATTAGCTTGAGATGACATTTGTTCTCATTCAATACTTAAAGTACATATCTGCAAGCTCTTCTTGCTTTTATTGTTTCCATTGAGAACTCATTTGTTATTTTAATAAGTTTACCTTTAAAAGTAACTTTTTTTCCCCTTGAAGCTCTCAGCACCTTTTCTTTGTGTTGAGTGTGGAGTGTTTAGACTATTATTTGCCGTGGCGAGTTTCTATTTTGGTCATATCTGTTTGGAGTGTGGAACGCCTCTTATATTTGGATTGGCCTCTCATTCTTTAGGTGTCATAGTTAAGCACCGGTGTCAACTTGACTGTTGAGGGTTTGAGCTCTGGGCACAGTTGTAGAGAGTTGATGATTGAGTTAAGCCCAGAGCAAACCTGAAGGAGATTGTCTAGCTGATGGGGAAGACCCAGCCCATGTTGGGTGGGAATAGGCCCTGGATAAATCACAGAGAGCTGGTTAAATCGCAGAGAGATGGTTGAGAGAGTCGGCATCCTTCTGTTCACTTGGCCAGATATGCTGGTCTGGCAAATAAGGATTGTCAGTCTCTCAGCTGTTATGCAGTGATGGTGTGGTCAGTTCTCTTGACCTTGGTGTTGGTGCATGCTCTCCCGTCAAGCTGGACTAAGAACTATAACCAGAAATCATAAGAGAATAAACCCCTCGATCCCTTAAGCCGTTTCATGGTCATTTATCAGCAATGTTGCAAGCTGATTGCAACAGAATTTAGTACCCAGGAAGTGGGGTGTTGCTGATAAATCTGACTTTGTGGATTTTGTGACTTTTGAGCACACAAAATTTCTGCTGGACAAAGTTGGAAATGCTTGAGAATTTTCACTTTGTGGATTTACAAATACCGTTCTTCAGAGTTTAGTGGGCCAGTTGCTGAGAGAGATTGTTTGGGCCCAATTTGTGATGAGGGGAACAGGGACTTTTGGTAAATCTGTATTTGAAGATGACGGACTGGTTTGCTTGACAGAGGAGAGCTGTGTTGGCAGCCTTAAAGGTTTGGATGTGCAAAGGGCAGGCAGCAGAATATCTGCTGCTGTTGGAGAAATGAATATCAGTGAAGGAAAACCTAGTGACTTGCACTGGGATAGTGGAAAACATGAAAACCACCGTATGGCGAGTTCATGGTTTGAAAACCCAGATTCCTTAAGGGGCCAAAAGCCCAAGTTAAAGTTGTTTCTTGACCTTTGCAAGTTTGGCTGCCTGGAAAAGAGGCTTTTCCAGCATCAGCACGTTAAAGTTGTTACAGTTGTAGCTCCAATGGACTAAGCTAAATTTCAACCTTGCTTCAGAATCTGGCAGTATCCCTCAGGTGATACTGGTTTTAGGTTTCATGGAAAGCAGCAAAAGCTTGGCACCAAGTGGCAGGCATAGAGTTTCTGTGAGAGAAGATGAAGCTTATAGCTGCAGAGGAACTCAGAGTACTTTTGGAGATGCCAGAACCGTGGGATGTATGCTGAAGACTGGAGTGGAGATTAAGCCTCATTCAAAAGAACTCTGCTTTTACAACTTTTAGCTGCAAACAGGGAGTAGGAATTCCTGAAAACTTTGAACCACCATGATTACATGATGAGCAACAGAAGATGGACATTGAAATACAAGATGTGGTAATTTTCTGGACTTTGATCTTTTTTTTTTTTTTTTTTTTTTTTTTTTTTTTTTTTTTAACGTGGGACCTGGGATCCGAACTCAGAACCTTCTGCTTGTGAGACAGAGTCACAACCCCTGAGCCATCTCTCCAGCCCCTGGACTTTGATCTTAATTTAAATGTTTTCTTATTTTATCAAGGTCCTTCTGTTTTAATGTTTTATTTTTTTAAAGTATTTAACTTATTCTGATTTAATAGCCTTCTAAAGTTAAAAAACTTTGAACTTTTAAAATGTTGGAACTAAAGTTTTAATGAGAACATTTTAAATTTGTCCATGGAATGAATGTATTTATATTTTTTAACATCTGTGGGGACAATGAAAGGTTACAGTTTAAAAGTGCTATTGTTTTTGTGTTGAATTGACAAGGGGTGGAGTGTCATAGTTAAGCACAGGTGTCAACTTGACTGTTGAGAGTTTGAGCTCTGGGCATAGTTGTAAAGAGGTGATGTTGAGTTAAGCCCAGAGCAGACCTGAAGGAGATTGTCTAGCTGACAGGGAAGACCCAGACCATGGTGGGTGGGATTAGGCCCTGGATAAATCACAGAGAGCTCATTGAGAGAGTCGGTATCCTTCTGTTCACTTGGCCAGACATGCTAGTCTGGGAATAAGGATTGCCCATCTCTCAGCTGTTATGCAGTGATGGTGTAGCCAGTTCCCTTGACCTTGGTGTTGGTGCATGCTCTCCCATCAAGGTGGACTAAGAACTGTAACAAGTAATCGTAAAAGAATAAACCCCTGGGTCCCTTAAGCCATTTGATGGTCATTTATCAGCAATGTTGCAGGCTGACTGCAACATTAGGTGAGGGAAGTTTTCATTTATGATAATTTGAAAAATTTCCTCAGATGTGGTATTTTGGGATTCTTGCTCTGGTACTCCATGAATGCACATGTGAGGCTTTGTCAGGGTGTCCCATAACTCTTGAATATTCCTCTCACGTATCTTTTTGACTTCAATAACATTTTCCATTGAGCTGCTTAGTACTTCTACTTTGTCTTTAAGATCTGAAATTCTATTTTCTGCTTCATTAGTTCTGCTGATAAGAGTCTCTGTTGAGTTGTGGGTTGAAGGTAACTTGTCTTTTAGTTCAATTTTAAACTCTGCTAGAGACTATTTTAACTGCTCTATGCCTATTTTTGTTTCTTGAATTGTTTTTCTCAACTCCTCCAAGTGTGTGTTGTGTTCCTGTTCAAAGTGGTTGATGCAGTTATTTAACTCCTCTTAAATTTCCTCTTTCATATGATTGATCATGGTAATGATCATGCTTTGAATGTCATTATCTTGGGCCTGCCTTTATTGCCTATTTTCTGTGAATTTGTTCTGGTTGGAAACTATCATTGTGGGGTTAATTCCTTCGATGGGAGATTTGTCTTCGTGGGTTTTGTTTCTCATGGATCTGTACTTTAACTTGGGCATTGTTGTTTTGTCTGTTAAGACCTTTCGGTTTCTGTGTGTTTTTGACTGAACTAAATTAGTGTGTATTACTACTCTCAGGCAGTTATTACTAGTGTTTGCCTTAGAGTTAGGTATGTTTGTCTGTAGTTATTGTTATTTCCTGGATGCGGGTATTAGACTGTTAGTACATCAATTAAGACAAGTTTAGTAGACAGGAGGTGAATATTAGTATGTTAGTGCACTTTTATGATTTAGTACCTTGGTGATAAGTGAGGGTGAGTGGTATAGTCCCTGAAGTTTAACATGGTTTCCGGGTGGTTATATGGAAAAGTTAATCTACAGTGATTAATAATTGAAAGGAACAGGATGGTAAAAAAGGGTTTACTTATCTTTGGGTTGGATGTGAAGAATCTCTCTCATGTGATTGGATGATTTTAGATGATATCAGGTCTATGGACTTTGTCCCCTACAGTTTTCTTGGGTTTTCTTGGACTCTGTTGAATTCTGAGGAGCAGTGTGTCCTCCCTGGACCACAAACATCCCAGGCAGGCAGAAAGGGCAGAGGAACTGGTCGCACACTGGAGCATTTCACCTGGGACCTGGCTTGTGGCCCAAAGGCCCACCCAAGCCTGGGGCAACCTGGGTGCTGCTCAGGCTGGCCGGTGGGAGAAGCTAGGTCAAGCTGGTGGGAGCCACCTGAAATGCAGGGTGACCAGGAGTATCTGGGGCAGGTGGGTGGCCAAACCGGCAGAGATCTTGGTATTGTTCTTCTAAGTGTAGCATATTAAAATGGACATTTTGGTCTTTCTTCATTCTGAGACCCCAGTCCATGGAAACGTAATATACATCATTAGTTTGGAGACAACTCATTTCAATTAACACCATTGAGAAACTACCTTAAACTCATACTCAGAGATGTGTCTCCTATGTGATTACTCACCTGAAAGCAAGTTAATATTAAAGGTTAGTCATTGAAATTCTATAATCCCAACATTATCAGTGTGCATTGCAAAATGGCAACAAATGTCAAGATTTTTACAAAATCATCCCCCATTGCACAATATTCTTTCCGCATCATTTTATCTATCTCTCTCCAAGACCCCAGGCTTCATTGTCCAACTGCCTTTTATCCACTAGTGAGAGTCTACAGAAATGCCATTTTCAAGAACATTCTATTCCCTTTAGAAACAAAAAGTTATTTATCAGGAAATAAGAGGAATGTCCCCTGTCTACATCTACATATCCAGTTTTCATTCAGCAATTACATTGCTTCACAATGAAATTTACAAGCTTTCTTCTTCATCCTCAAAAATGAGCTCTGGATTACTTTGGAGGATAAACAAAACACTTTCACTTTTCCCAAAAATCCTCCAGGTCATATTGCAGATGACAGAAAATAGTAGAGGAAATAGTGGGAAAACTAACAGTATCAATCCTAGTATGCAATGATGCTCAAAAAACCAGTATGAGTCACATATTAACAATTAATATTATAGCATAGCATTTGAGAATTAAGATTGTGTAGCCTCACATTCTAGCTTTATAGTAACTTTTCACAAATTCTTTATAATTTAAGACATTGAAAGGAGTCAAGAATTGTTTTTAATTTTTGAACTTTTGGAGAGAATTTCTGTCTGGTTTTAGCAAAACAGCATAGCATTTTGGGACAAAAATGCACCCAAGCAGGCCTGCAGAGGAGGCCAAGATGCAAAAGACTTCCACGGTCACCATAACCTTCCCCTTGGTGCTGTGGTAGACAGGAAGGAAGGTGACCCACACACTGCAGAACACCAGCATGCTGAAGGTCAGGAATTTGGCTTCATTGAAGGTGTCAGGCAGGTTCCTGGCCAGGAAAGCCACAGTGAAGCTCCCCAGGGCCAGAGAGCCCAGGTATCCTACGACACAGTAGAAGGCAGTGACTGAGCCCTTGTTGCACATGATGATGATGTGGCCATGTTCAGAATGTATGTCTGTGTCAATAAAAGGAGGACATGTTGCAAGCCAGACTCCACAGAAAATAAGTTGGATCAATGTGTAGATAAGAATGATGTAATTAGGTGCCCCTGAAACCAGCAACCACCTCATCTTTCTTCCTGGAGCAGTGAGCTTGAAGGCCAGAATCACAGTGATTGTCTTGGCCAAGACAGTGGACACAGCCACAGTGAACACAACTCCAAATGTAAACTGCTGTAGGATGCAGGTTACAGTGTTGGGATGTCCAATGAAGAGCAAGGAGCAGAGGAAACAGAAGATGAGGGTGATGAGTAAGATGTAGCTGAGGGTGCGGTTATTGGCTTTCATGATGGGAGTGTCTCGGTGCTTCACAAATACCACTAGAACAAGAGCTGTGAGTGCAGAGAATCCCAGAGCCATACAGGCCAGAGGCATCCCTAAGGGGTCTTCATAAGCCAGAAAGGATATTGACCTTGGGAGGCAGTGGGTCTGTTCTGTGTTTGGATAGTGATCATCTGCACACTTCAAACACTGATCCATTCCTAATGGAGAAGGTAGAATGTCACCAATACATCTTAATGCTTCTCTCTTATTCACAGCACACTTCAAATAAGTGTGGAGTAAGATAATAAATATATAATAATGAATAAATAGTAAAATAATAAATATATGATTTTCTGTAGATTGCCTTAGGACAGTGATTCCCAATTTCATCTGTTAACTATTTTACAGTAAACAAATGCCAAAAGTTTCATATTCTTTCACTGAATCCTAAAGAATGTTTGTTACCTTGACTCAAAAGAAAATGCTTATAAGATGATATAACAGGAGTGAGCAGAGTGTGCCCCTTACAAAACCAAATTTTATTTTTCCCCATAATTGATTTTTTAGCTTTTCTCCTAATTATACAATCTCAGTAGTTATCCCAACCCTCTCCCTTCCTCCTCTCATCCCCAGTAGTCCCACCTTGCACTCTCTGCCTTTTCCCCTTATTTTCATCCTCTTCCTCCTTCCCCATCTCCCAGTGACTCCCTCTTCCTCCATCTCATCCCCAGGATCATCCTCTTGTGTGAACTCCATACCTTCCTCTGAGTCCACCATCCTAGTGTGGGTTTAAGCCTCAGTGGCATAGCCTGGAGCCCCTTCTTGGACTCCAGATTAGTATGGGAACTCTATCATGACTGTTTAATCCATAGACTCTAAGTAACCTACTGCCTGGATCCTTCTCCTCTATGATCAATGCTAGAATTTAGGTAGTCATTCATTATACAGGTCAGGCAATGTCCAGTCCTGACTGTTGGAGCCCTAACTTGTGTGGAGTATCTTGCATATCACTGGTCTTCCCCATCGTTAGGCTGTTAAAATCTTGCTGCCACTTTTTTCTCAAGGTTCTCTGAGCTTTTGGATGGAGAGAGGTTTGGCTGGTCTGGTTCCAGATAATTAATGTAGGGCCTTTGGTTTCCTGAATTATGGTTTGCTGTTGTTTTCAGTTTTACTTTTCCTGCACTACCCTTGGCTCCATCCTGATTGGTAATGGAGGTCACCTCCTAACCAAACAGAAAAGATTGTTTAAATGAAGGTCTTAATATAAGAGGAGACTCAAAGGTAGATGGAAGAATAAGAGTAGGACTTAGCAGTGAAGAAGGAGGGTCAGTGTCCCACTTGTACGATGGTTACATCTGTCTGCTGGTCTTATATCCTCCCTGATTGTTGAGATCAAACTTGTTCAGTTGCAAATGACCAAGAAGGGAATGAGAGTGAGCTGCACCAGATGTCTCCTTATTTACATGCAATACTTAACCATGGCCTATTGTCTCTACTGAAATGTGTTCCTCTATCTCCTTTTCGGGGGGGGACCCTCCTTCCCTGTCCTTCTTATTTATAAACCTTTGTGCTTACAGTAAGTATTACAGAGATTTATCATTGAACATGTCATTAAGACGGTTTGGTACTAGGATCCACCTATTAGGGAGTACACATGGTGTCTAATTTTCTGTGTCTGGGATACTTCACTTAATATAATTTTTTCTAATTCCATCCATTTCCTGGCAAATTTCATTAAGTCATCTTTTTTGGTGGCTGGGTAGCATTCCATTGTATAAATGTATCAGTTTTCCTTATCCACTCATCAACTGTTGGGTATTTGGGTTAATTCCATGACTTTGCTATTGTAATTAGTGCTATAATGAACATTGTTGTATTTGTGTCACTGTAGTGAATTTCTGCATTATGGGGGACTGATTATTCCCAGAAGTGGTATAGTAGGGTCATATGGCATTTCAATCTTTAACTTTTATAGAAATTGCCAAACTAATCGCCAAGGTGATTGTATAAGCCTGCATTTCCACTATCAATGTATGAGAATTCCCTTTTCTCCACATCCTCACCAGCATTTGGTGTTGTTTATATTGTGTATTTTTGCCATCCTGACCAGAGTGAGATGATATCTCAGGATAGATTTGATTTGCATTTTCCTGATGGCTAGAGATGAGGAAGATTTTTTTAAAAATATTTATTAGACATTTCAATTTTGTCCCTGGGAAACCTTCTTTTGCGTTCTGAGGCCCATTTCTTAATTAGCCCATTTTTCTACTTGGTATTTAGTTTTTTTGGTTCTTTGAATACTCTATCAGATACACGGTTAGTGAAAAATTTTCCCCATTCTGTGGATTGTATTTGCTGGGTTTACAATCTCTTTATCTAAACAGAAGCTCTTTAATTTCATAAAATCCCATTTGTTGATTGATGGTTCTAGTGCCTGTGCCATTGGGTTTCTGTTTAGGAAGTGTTGTCCTAGCTAATCAGCTTGAGGGATTTCCTTACCCTTTCAACTAGATTTTTGTAAGGTCTGGCCTAACATTAAGGTCCTTGTTCCATTTGTAATTAACTTTAGTGCATGGCAACAAGTGTGTGTCCAGATTTAATCTTAATGCTGTGGATATACAATTTTACCAGCACCATTTGTTTAAGATGCTATTCTGTTTCCATTGAATTTTTTGGGCACTTTTGTCAAAAAACAAATGGCTATAATTGTGAGGGCTTATATCTGGGTCTTCAACCTTTATCCACTGATCTATGTGTATATTTTGGAGCCAGCAGTAGGCTTTTTTTTTTATGGATTTGTAATCTAGATTAAGGTTTGTTACAGTGATAACTCCAGCAGTGTTTTTGTTACTCAGGACTGTTTTTCCTCTCCTAGTCCTTTTGTGCTTCCCTATGAATTTTGAGATTGTTTCATCAATTTCTTTAAAGTAATTCTTGGGTATTTTTATTGGTCTAACATTGAATCTGTATATTGCTTTTTAGGATGGTCATTTTTATGACATTTATTCTGCCGATTCAGGAGCATGAGATGTTTTTCCACCTTCTGGTGTCTTCTATAATTTCCTTCTTTAGCTTTTTGAATTTTTCATTGTAAAGGTCTCTCACTTCCTTGGTTAGGTTTATACCAAGTTATTTCATTTTTTTAGGGGCTATAGTAAATGTGATTGTTTCTCTTAGGGGTTTTTCATTTCTTTAATCCTTGGCATATAGGAAGGGCACCGATTTTCACATGTTTATTTTGTAACCTGCCACTCTGCTGAACTTTTGTATTAGTTCCGGGAATTTCCTGGTAGATTTTTTCAGATCACTCAGGTATAGGATCATAGGATCATGTCATCTTCAAATAGAGATAGGTTGACTTCTTCTTTGCTGGCTTGAATCCCTTTTATCTACTTCTCTTGTCTTAAGGCACTAGCTAAGACTTCAAATACAATATTGAGTAGAAGTGGTGAGAGGGGATAGCCTTGTCTAGTTCCTGATCAAAGCAGGAATTCTTCAATTTTTCCCCATTGAGTATAATCCTTACTGTTGGCTTGTTGTATACAGCTTTCATTACATTGATAAAGTTCCTCCCATTCCAACTGTCTCTAAAGTTTTGATCATAAAAGGATGTTGGAACTTATCAAAAGATTTTTCTGGGGCTGGAGAGGTGGCTCAGGGGTTAATCCTTCGCCTTGCAGGTGGAAGGTCCTGAGTTCGGATCCCAGATCCCACGTATAGACACCAGGCGGAAGCGGGGGGCGGCCTGCGCTTCTGGTCCTGGTAGGGCGGAGCCTGTGAATCCCGGGGCAGAAGGAGGTGGAGGCGTCCATGGTGGTTCGCGAATTCGTCCGTGGTTCTACACACACACACACACACACACACACAGACACACACACGCGCATGCACATACACACGTACATGCACACAATTGAATAAATAATAATAATAAAAAAATTTAAAAAAAGATTTTTCTGTATCTACCTAAAGTACTATAAAATCTTGGATTTTGGATTGTATTATAGGCTGGTTTACATTTATTAATTCGCATATATTGAACCAACCTTGTGTGTATCTTTATTAGGTTCTGGGATTAGTTTGATTTAGCGTCATAAAAAGAATTTGGAAGTGTTCCTTCCATTGCAATTTTATGGAACAGTTTAATGAGTAGTGGTGTTAGTTTTTCTTTAAATATTTGGTAGAATTTTGTGCTGAACTCATCTGATACAGGATAATTTTTGGTGGGAAGGGTAGAGGTTTCTTCATCAATTTCCTAATTTTTATAGGACTAAGGAATTCAAACCTTCCTGATTCAATTAGGTAAATTGTGCTTACTCAAGAATTCATCCATTTCTTTCGTGTTATCAAATTTCATGGAGTATAAGTTTTTGAAATATGACCGTATAATTCTCTGAATTTCTTGTGTATCAATAGTGATAACTCCATTTTCATTTCTAATTTTGTAAATTTGGGTGTTCTCTTGATTTTGGTTAATTTAGCTAGAGGTGTATTGATATTGATTTTTTCAAACAAGCAGCTTTTTGACGGGTTGATTCTTTGTATAGTTTTCCTTATCTCAATTTCAGATATTTTTCCCCTGATTTTGCTAATCTCCTCTCTATTACTGCTTTTGGGATTGGACTGCTCTTGTGTCTCTAAAGCTTTAAGCTGCATTGTTATTTGTTTGTGATTTTCTATTTTTTTGATATTGGCATTAAGAGGTATAAACTTACTTTTCAGAACAGTTTTTATTGTGTCCCAGATTTTGATATGTTGTATTTTCATTATTGTTCATTTCTAGGATATCTTGAATTTTCTTTATGAATTCTTCCTGAATCCCATTCTAAATCAGCATCACAGTGTTTAGTTTCCAAGAGTAAGTGTATTTTCTGTTGTTTGTTGCTTTGTGAATGTCAAGTTTTAGACCGTGTTGTTCTAACTGGATACAGGCTATAATTTCAACTTTTCTGTACATGTGTAGATGTGTTTTGTAGCCCAATATGTTGTCTATTTTGCACAAAGTTCCATGGGCTGATGAGAAGAGTTAAGTTCATTTTAGTAAGAGTTTGGTTTAATACTAATGTGTCTCTCTTGAGTTTTTTGGTCTTTTGATCTATCCCATGCTGAGAGTGTGATATTAAATTCCCCAAGTATTATTGTTTTGGGATTGATTTCTTGTTTTAGACATTGTATTGCTTGCTTAATGAATGTGAAGGAGCCTCTATTAGATGTGAACATGTTCATTTTTGTGAAGTCTTCATGTGAATTGTTCATGTTACTAAAATGTAATATCCTTCTTTGTCTCTTACAATTTTCTTTGGCTGGAAGTCCACTTTGTCAGACAGCATAATTGCTACCTTGCTTGTTTCCTGGTACCATTAGCTTAAAGAATTTTCAACCACCCTTTTTCTTTTAGACTATGAAGATCTATTGTGATGAGACTTGTTTCTTGAAGCCAGAAAATGGATGGATTTTGATTTCTAATTCATGTTTGTAACCTTTGTCTTTTGATTGGTGAGTTAATTCCATTGACATTTAATGTTATAATGGAGAAATTACTTTAATTCCTGACATTTTTTTGTGTTTAGTGACTTCCATAAGTGTATTCTGTAGCTTAAGTTACAGTGGTATTATGTATTCCTTCTCTCTCCCTGGATATACTTGTTCATTTCTTCAAGCTTGCGTATCTTTTCTAGCATTCTTTGAAGAACTGGTTGGTGTTCATGTAAGCCTTCAACTTGTCTGTAAGGTGTAAAATTTTTCTTTCAGCACTGATCTTGACTGATAGCTTTGCTGGGTATATTAGCCTGGATTGACATTTGTGCTCATTCAATACTTGAAATATGTCTCTCCAAGCTCTTCTGGCATTTACTGTTTCCACTGGAAAAGTCATTTGTTATTTTAATAGGTAACCTTTAAAAAACACTTTTTTTTCTGTTGAAGCACATTCTCTTTGTTTTCTATGTGTAGTGCCTTGCCTATTACTTGTCACAGCAAGTTTCTATTCTGTTCATTTGGGTTTGGGGTGCAGAATGCCTCTTGTATTTGGATGGGCCTGTATTTCTTTAGATGTAGAATGTTTACTTAATGATAATTTGAAATATTTTCATGGGTGTGGTATTTTGGGATTCTTATCCTGGTATTTGATGAATGCACATGTCAGGCTTGTTCAAGATGTCCCATAACTCATGAATATTCCTCTCAAGTATCTTGTTGACCTTAACAACCTCTTTGATTGAACTGGTTACTTCTTCCACTTTGTCTTCAAGATCTGATATTCTATTTTCTCCTTCATTATTTCTGCTGAAAAGACTGTCTGTTGAGTTCTGGGTTGAAGACAGCCAGTCTTGTAGTTCAGCTTAAACTCTGTTTGAGATTGTTTTAACTGCTCTATGCCTATTTTTGTTTCTTCAACTGCTTTTCTCATCTCCTCCAGGCCTGTTGTGTTCCTATTCAAAGTGGTTGATGCAGATATTTAACTCCTTCAGGATTTTCTCATTCATTGTTTTGATCATAGTAAGGATCAGGCTTTGACATTCATTATCTTGGGTATGGCTTTCTGTGAGTTTGTTCTGGTTGGATTCCATCATATGGAATTCATTCTTTAGGTATAAGAGTTGTTGCCTTGGTTTTTGGTTCACATGTATTTGAGTTGTGACCTGGGCATTTTCGTTTTATCTCTTAAGAACTTCTTTTTGTTTCTGTGTGATTTTGGCTGGAACTGAATTACATATTATTACTACACTTGAGCAGTTATTGTTAGCGTTTCTCTTGGAGTTGGGTATACTTCCCTGGTATTGGTGTTATTTCCTAGATGATGCTATTGAAGTGTTAGTACATCAGTTAAGTTGGGTGCATTAGATAGGGATTGAAGATTAGTATGTTAGTACACTTTTTAGCTTTACTTCCTTGGTGACGTGAGGGTGAATGGTATAGTCTCTGAAGTTACATCAGTTTTTGGGTGGCTATATGGAAATGTTAAGCTACAGTGAAATATAATTGAGAGAATGAAATGGTGAAAATTGTTTAATTATCTTAGAGCTGGGTATGAAGATTCTATCCCATGTGATGAGATGATTTTAGAAGTTCTCTGATGAATGTTGTTGGCCTGTAGCCCTTTGCTTGGGTTTTCACTGCACTGTGTTGAATTTTGAAGAGCAGAAAATCTGCCCCAGTCTGGTTTTGGGGCACAAGGGCAGAGTGGCTAGTGTGGAGTACAGAAAAGCTGGAAATTGGGGCATGCCCTAGAGGCCTTCTCTAGAACCAGAAAGGCAATATGGCTACCAGTGGGGTGCACAGATGGCCTGTGCCCTAGGGTGTGGCCGAGAGACCTTCTCTAGTACCAGAGAGGCATGCTGGCTAGTAGTGGGGCACAAAGATGACCTGGGGCCTTGGATGTTGTCTAAGGGGCTTACCTGAGTAGCAGAGAGTAAACCCTGATCCTGGTCCAGGGCAGAAAGCTGGAGTAGCTAGTGAGGCATGCAGATGACCTGGGATCTGAGGCATGTTCTAGGTGCCTTACCTGAGGAGCAGGGAGTTGGCCAGGGTCAGGATCCAGGTCCCAGACAGAAAGACAACACCCAGCCTTAATACCCATAGTTATTTGATGTGATAATTGAATTTCACATGGAAATCTTATTCTGATTGTTGAAGTCCATCTGCCATAATCATTTTGATGTTGCCTGTGGCTGTGTACTTACATGATTGTATAAACAAAGAAATATTCCTCCCTTTCCATATAAAGAAGGGGGAGTAATTTTATTATTAATATTAAAGACCTCAGGATCAGTGATCCAAAGCTTTATTGATAATATCGATGGAGCATATGCTCATACTTATTGAAATGTCAATGAAATAATATCTATAAATTTTATTGAATTCTATTTTTATCAGCATTGGTTAATTGGAATGAGCATATAGAAAAGGAGTCATAAAAAAAAAAAAAAAACAGCCAGTTCAAAGTTTATGGATATCATGGAAGAAGGCTAACATGCACATTCACGGCTACCAGAACAAGAATCCAAAATAACAAATGTAGCAAATTTTTCAATGAATCATAAAGGAAACTTCCTCATATCTAAAGAAGAGATTCCATCCCCTATAAGAGACATATAGCACCCAAACAGATATGAGCCAAATAGAAACTCACCACAAACAAAATAATATTAAAACATTATCATACAGGACAAGAGAACTTGCTAATGAACTTCAAGGGAAAAAAATTGTCACTTTTAAAGATAAACTACTAAAATAAACTAAGAATTTCCTCAGTGGAAACAGTAAAAAGCCAGTAGAGATTGGAGAAACATACTTGAAATATTGAATGAGCACAAATGTCAATCACAGGCTGATAGGCCGCATCGAAACTATGAGTCATGATCACTGAAGAGAAAAGAAATTTTCCACCCTAAGACAAGTTTAAAGCTTACATGTACACGCAAACCATTCCCTTGCAAAAAATGCCTAAAATAGTTACTCAAGTCTTAAGAGAAAAACCGCATTCCAGAGGACAAGGAATAAAACACCACTGCAACCTCAGCTAAGAATCACTTATGGAAGCCTACTAAAGACAAAAATGTCATGAATTAAAATTAAGTTCGCCATTATAACATAAAATTGTCCAATGGAACTAACTCACCCATACAAAAGATATAGGTTACAAACAAGGGATTAGAAATCAAAACCTATCCATTCGCTAGCCTTCAGGAACACCTCTTATCAAAAAGAAAGGGAACATTCGTAAAATAAAGGCCTGGTCAAAAATTCGTGGCAAGCTAATGAACCAGAAAAAAGTAGAGTAGTAATATGCGATATAACAAAGTGGACTTCAAGCAAAGAAAATCATAAGAGATTACAGAAGGATATTACATTTTAGTCAACGTGAACATGCACCATGAACACTTCACACAGTATTTGAACATATACAGAACTAAGTATGGGCTCCTTCACATTCATAAGCAAACACGACATTATCTAAACAAGAAACATCCAAAAGGATAGTGCTCCGGGATTTTTCAAGTACAAAACTCTCATAGGGACAGATCACAAGGCCAAAAACTCAACAAAGACACTATTAAACCACAATGGCTTTACGGACATGGACCGTGAGATCTCTGTAGAACATTTCATCCAAGCACTAAGAAAATACACCATTTTTCTCAGCCTCATCCCATGCAACTTTCTCTATAGTGATCCATACAAGAACACAAACCAAATGTTTATACATGAGAAAGTTGAAATTCTAAAGCAATTCCCCCGGTCAGAACACTGTGGTCTAAAGCTTGAAATCCCCAAACACTACAGCAGAAATGACACTAACACTTTAAAATAAACACTATGTATGCCGTGATGAGAAATGGGTTCGGAAGAAATCAAAAAGAAATTCAGCTTTTCTAAGAAGCAGACAAATAATGAAAATACAACATATAAAAATCTGGGGACTCAATGAAAGCGTTCCTAAGAGGTTAGTTTAGAACTCTCAATGTCGATATAAAAATAGAAATGTCACAAGGAAATAACTTAGCAATACCTAAAGCTTTAGAGACAGCAAGATCAATCCAACCGCAAAGCATAGAAGAGAGATTAGCAAATCAGAGGAGAAATATCTGAATTGATAGAAGATAAAGGATACAAAGAATCAACCAGATCAAAAATCTGCTTTTTTGATAAAATCAATAAGATTGATAACCCCTAACTAAGTAACGCAAATCAAGAGAGAGAAGCTAATTAACTAAAGTTAGTAATGAAATGGAGTTACTACAAAGGATATCCCAAGAGAATGCAGAGAATTATAAGATCATGTTTCCCAAACTATACTCCAATAAAATTGTGATAACAGAAAAGAAATGGGTGAATTCCTTGAGTAAAGCACAACTTACCTAAGGAAATCAGAACGTGTTGAGTATTTATGTAGGCCTAGACCACATGCCGCAATTGCCCCAACTAACATGCCTCTTCCCCGCCCCCCCTCTGTCTTGGACTCAGAGGGATGCCAGCCCGCATCTTCCCCACAACCAACCCCCGTTTGCAGCCTGCCTCCTTCCCCATTGGTCCTAAACTATTTCATACAAGTGCAAAGGAAGGAACACTTCCCACTTCTTTATACCACCAGCTAATCTCCTCCTATCCCCAACCGTATCCACGAGACCTGTAAAACCCACTTTAGCGCCGTCTTTTTTAGCTGCCCCTCACGCCGGCACATTCTCCACACATCTTAGACTAATTGGCTCAAAACTATCCCAAAAGCCATGGCACTGATGATCCAGTCGGTTTTCACGCTAGCCATCAAGGGTGTTGTCAACAGATGCAATCAATCGTCTCTCACACACCCCGGCGGCGGCCGGCCCCGAGCGAGACTTGCGTTGCCTCGTTGCCCCCCACTTGTGTGCCTAGGTTCAACCTACTGGCTCCCAGTGCCTGCTTGTTGATCTGTTTTTGCGTCCCGTCGCGCACGCTTATTGTTGCGCCTTTTTATTGCCTTTTCTGTTCCTCCCCCCGCCCTGGCCTCCCGTTTTTTTTTAAATGTCGCTGGATGACGTTGGGATGAGTAGAGAGTGCGTGGGATAAAGAAGTGGGAGTGTGACGTCACGTGCGACGTTAGGAAAAAGGTCAGGCCAAGGGGAATTGTCATTCTCAATGTGTGATAGAATGCTGTGCTGATCCATCGAAGCCAAGACATATGTGGTGGAAGATCAAGATTATTGTTGTCAATGTCGTTCTGGTTATAAGGCCGACATAGAATGACTCAAACTTTCTGCTTCCACTTCAGGTAAGTTGTGCCTTCTCAAGAATTCCCGGCGACACCCCCAAACGCCATTGTCTTTTCTGGATTACAAATTTTATGGAGATATCGAAGTTTTTGCAATGCTCTTCTAATTCAGCTGATTTCGTGGGTATCCGTGGTGTAGTAACTCCATTTCAGTACGAACTTAGTAATTTAGGATTTCTCTCTCTTGATTTTGGTTCCTTGAGCTTAGGGGTGTAGTCAGATCTTATTGATTATTTCACAAGCCAGCAATTATTGACTGGGTGAGTTCTTTGTCTCCATTTACTTGATTCAATTTCAGTAGTTCTCCGTTCTCTCGATTGTGCTATCCTCGCTTGCTAAGGCTTTTGAGGTGTGGATTGCTCGTGCGTCTCTAAGCATTTCAGGCTGCATTGCTAAGTTATCTACTTGTGCAGCTCATTTTTTCATATAGACATTGCAGAGTGCTCCCTACCCCCTTAGGAAGGCTTGATCCATTGCAGTCCCGATTTGATGCTATGTTGTTTTTTCTTTGTCTGCTTCTCGCAAAAGCTGGACTTTCCTTTTTGATTTCTTCCTGACAGACCCAGTTGCTCATTCAGCCTCAGGTAGTGTTATCTTTCCAGAGGAGGTTGTATGTATTCTAGCCTGTGTGGGTGGGCTTTCCGCCATTTAGACCCACAGTTCTGACAGGGTCAGGCCGCGAATTCAACTGTCCTCTATGGTCTCCTATTGTTTGTGTTTCTTGTATGTGATCTACTCATAGCAGGCAAGTTTGCTGGGGGCTGAGACAATGGGGTTTCTTGTTGCTTGGATGAAAGGTCTACCGGAAATCTTTCCGGTCCAATAGTCAGCAGCAGGTGGTTTCTATCGTGTCCTTTGTTGCGTATTTTGGCCTGTGTCTGATCCCTCTATTGAGGTGTTGATTGAAATCCTCTGCGCCTCTAACCTTATGGGCATTGCTTCTTGTTTTGATCATGTAGTGTTTATGCTTGAATGAAGGTGAAGGAGCCCATATAGTTGTGTATATGTTCCCATACCTGTGAAGGTCCTGGTGCATTGTGCACGGACTAAAGGTAATATCCTCTCTGTATCTTTATGATTTTTCTTTTGGCGTGAAGTCCACTGTGTTATATAGCAATTACGTACGCTAAACTTTTTCTGGATTCCATAGCTGCAGAATTTTGACCGGCATTTACTTTGAGATGTAGCCATCTTTTGGTGATAAGGGGTTTTCCTGAGCATCAGACTGGATAGGTTGTTGAATTTCTAATCCAGGTTTTGTAACTATGTCTGTGATGGGAGTTATTTTCCCATGAATGCATTATGGTTATATGGATGAAGATTACTTTCATTCCTGACTTAGTTTTGTATTTAAGTGGCTTCCAAGTTATTCTTGAGCGAGGTTGCAGGGGTGTGTTATAGGCTCGCCTTGTCCTCCGGGAATTCTTGGTCTTTTCTTTAAGAATTGGAGTACTATGTGTAGCATTTTTTTGAAGGACGGTGGTGGGTACATGTAAGCTTTCACTTGTCTTTAAGGGGTGGCAAATTTTCTTCAGCCGATCATAGACTCAAGGTTTCGAGGGGCAAATCAGCCTGTGATGAACATTTGTGGCCATTCATATTTTCAAGTAGGTTGCTCCGACATCATCTACTGGCGGTTAACTGTGTCCCCTGAGAAACTGTAGTTATTTTAGTAGGTTTATCTTTAAAAAGTGCAATTTTTTTCCCTTGAAGCTCTTAGCAAGTTCTCTTGTTCCGGTATGTAATAGTTTTTAATATATGGTGTTGTGGTGAGTTGCTATTGGGTCGACTGTTTGGGGTGCTATATGTCGCGATAGGTGGATGGACACGCTTTCTTTAGATATGAGAAGTTTTCCTTTATGATAGTTGAGAAAAATTTGCTCACATTTGTATTTTTGGATTCTTGTTCGGGGTATTCCGAATGTGCGGTCGCCTTCTTCATTAGTCCATAACTTTTGAACTGGCTGTTTTTTTTTTTATGACTCCTTTCTATATGTCATTCCGTGACCAATGCTGAAAATACATGAAATAGAAAACAAATAAAATTTATAGATATTATTTCATTGACATTCAATAAGTGGACAGATGCTCCATGGAGACGATATTAAATAGAGCTTTAGGATCACTGATCCTGAGGGCTGTTAATATTAATAAAAATTACTCCCCCTTCTGTTATGGGAAAGGGAGGAATATTTCTTTGTTTATACATCATGTAAG
Organism: Typhlomys cinereus; assembly: GCA_023101885.1. Taxonomy (NCBI): domain Eukaryota; kingdom Metazoa; phylum Chordata; class Mammalia; order Rodentia; family Platacanthomyidae; genus Typhlomys; species Typhlomys cinereus. The sequence goes on from JALPQD010000641.1 coordinate 947,860, forward strand.
TACACAAGCCACAGGCACATCAAAAGAGATTTGGGCAGATGGACTTCAACAATCAGAAATAAGATTTTCATGGAAATTCAATTATCACATCAATAACTATGGGTATTAGACTGGGCGTTTTGTCTTTCTGTCTGGGACATGGATCCTGACCCTGGGCCAACTCCCTGCTCCAGGTAAGGCACCTAGAACATGCCTCAGATCCCAGGTCATCTGCATGCCCACTAGCTACTCCAGCGTTCTGCCCTGGACCGGATCAGGGTTTACTCGCTGCTACTCAGGTAAGCCCCTAAGACAACAACCAAGGCCCCAAGTCATCGTTGTGCCCCATACTAGCCAGCCTGCCTCTCTGGTACAGAAAAAGAAGGTCTCTCGGCCACACCCTAGGGCACAGGCCATCTGTGCACCCCACTGGTAACCATAATTGCCTTTCTGGGTTCTAGAGAAGGCCTTAGGGCTGCCCCAATTTCAACTTTTCTGTCCACCACCTAGCCACTCGCCTGTGCCCCAAAACACAGACTGGGGCAGATTTTCTGCTCCAAAATTCAACACAGTGCAGTGAAAACCCAAGCAAAGGGCTACAGGCCAACAACATTCATCAGAGAACTTCTAAAATCATCTCATCCATGGGTAGAATCTTCATACCCAGCTCTAAGATAATTAAACAATTTTCACCATTTCATTCTCTCATTATTATTCAACTGTAGCTTAACATTTCCATATAGCCACCCCAAAAACTGATGTAACTCAGAGACTATACCATGTCACCTCACGTCACCAAGGAAGTAAAGCTAAAAAGTGTCTAACATACTAATCTTCAATCCCTATCTAATCACCCAACTTATGGGTACTAAACTTCAATAGCCTCATCTAGAGAATAACACCAATACCAGGCAGTATACCACAACTCCCAGAAAACGCTAACAATACTGCCAAGTGTAAATAATATCGAATCATTCCAGCCAATCACACAGAAACAAAAAGAATGCTTAGAGATAAAACGAAAATGCCAGGTCACAACTCAAATCATTTGAACCAAAACCAAGGCAACAACTCTTATACCTAAAGAATGAATTCCATATGATGGAATCCAACCAATCAAACTCACAGAAAGCCATACCCAAGATAATGAATGTCAAAGCCTGATCCTTACTATGATCAAAACAATGAGAGAGAAAATCCTGAAGAGTGAATATCTGCATCAACACTTGAAAGGACACAACAGGCCTTGGAGGAGATGAGAAAAGCATGTTGAAGAACAAAATAGGCATAGAGGCAGTTAAAACAATCTCAAACAGAGTTATAAGCTGAACTACAAGACTGGCTGTCTTCAACCCAGAAACTCAACAGACAGTCTTTTTCAGCAGAAATATGAAGAGAAAATAGAATATCAGATCTTGAAGACAAAGGGGAAGAAGTAACCAGTTCAATCAAAGGGTGTGTAAGGTCAACAGATACTGAGAGGAATATTCATGAGTTATGGGACATCTTGAAAGCCTGACAATGTGCATTCATCAATAACCAGGATAAGACCAAAAATACCACACCCATGAAAATATTTCAATTATCATTAAGTAAACATCTACATCTAAAGAATCAGGCCCATCCAAATACAAAGGCATCTGCACCCCAAACCAAATGAACAGATAGAAACTTGCTGTGACAAGAAAGGAGTAATAGGCAAGGCACTACACATAGAAAACAAGAGAATGTGCTTCAACAGAAAAAAAAGGTGTTTTTTAAGAGGTTACCTATTAAAATAACAATGACTTTTCAGTGAAACAGTAAATGCCAGAAGGCTTGGAGAGACAGATTTCAATATTGAATGAGCACAAATGTCATCCAGGCTAATACCCAGCAAAGCTATCAGTCAAAGATAAGTGCTGAAAGAAAATTTTACACCTTACAGACAAGTTGAAGGCTACAGAACACAACCAGCTTCAAAGAATGCTAGAAAAGATACCACAAGCTTGAAGAAATGAACAAGTAAATCCAGGAGAGGAAGGAATAACATAATACCACTGTACTTAAGCTACAGAATACACTTATGGAAGTCACTAAACACAAAAAATGTCAGGAATTAAAAGTAATTTCTCCATTATAAATTAAATGTCAATGGAATTAACTCACCAATCAAAAGACAAAGGTTACAAACATGAATTAGAAATCAAATCCATCCATTTTCTGGCTTCAAGAACAAGTCTCATCACAATAATCTTCATAGTCAAAAGAAAAGGTGGTTGAAAATTCTTAAGCTAATGGTACCAGGAAACAAGCAAGGTAGCAATATGCTGTCTGACAAAGTGGACTTCCAGCCAAAGAAAATTGTAAGAGACAAGAAGATATTTACATTTTAGTAACATGGACAAAATTCACATGAAGACTTCACAAAATGAACATGTTTCACATCTAATAGAGGCTCCTTCACATTCATTAGCAAGCAATACAATGTCTAAACAAGAAATCAATCCAAAAACAATATACTGGGGAATTTAATATCACACTCTCAGCATGGGATAGATCAAAGACCAAAAACTCAAGAGAGACACATTTATATTAAACCAACTCTTACTAAAATGAACTTAACTCTCTCATCAGCCCATGGAACTTGTGCAAAATAGACAACATATTGGGCTACAAAAACACTCTACACATGTACAGAAAAGTTGAATTATAGCCTGTATCCAGTTAGAACAACACGGTCTAAAACTTGACATCCAAAGCAACAAAACAAGAAATACACTTATCTTGGAAACTAAACACTGTGATGCTGATTTAGAATGGGATTAGAGAAGAATTCTAAAGAAAATTCAGATATCCTAGAAATGAACAATAATGAAAATACAACATATCAAAATCTGGGACACATAAAAACGTGTTCTGAAAAGTAAGTTTATACCTCTTAATGCCATATCAAAAAAATAGAAAATCACAAACAGAATACAATGCAGCTAAAGCTTTAGAGACCAAGAGCAGTCCAATCCCAAAAGCAGTAATAGAGAGGAGATTAGCAAATCAGGGAAAAAATATCTGAATTGGAGATAAGGAAAACTATACAAGAATCAACCCGTCAAAAAGCTGCTTGTTTGAAAAATCAATATCATACACCTCTAGCTAAATTAACCAAAATCAAAGAGAACACCCAAATTTACAAAATTGAAATGAAAATGGAGTTATCACTATTGATACACAGAAGAAATTCAGAGAATTATACGGTCATATTCAAAAACTTATACTCCATGAAATTTGATACACACGAAAGAAATGGATGAATCTTGAGTAAGCACAATTTTACCTAATTGAATCAGGAAGGTTTGAATTCCTTAGTCCTATAAAATTAGGAAATTGAGAAGAAACCTCTACCCTTCCACCAAAAAATTATCCTGTAGCAATGATTCAGCACAAAATTCTACAACAATATTTAAAGAAAAACTACACCACTACTCATTAACTGTTCCATAAATTGCAATGGAGGAACACTTCCAAATTCTTTTTAGGACGCTAATCAAACTAATCCCAGAACCTAATAAAGATACACACAAGGTTGGTTCATATAGCGAATTAATAAATGTAAACCAGCCTAAATAAATCCAAAATCCAAGATTTATAGTACGTAAGGTAGATACAGAAAAATCTTTTTTTAATTTTTTTATTATTATTATATTCATTGTGTGCATGACGTGGTATGTGCATGCGCGTGTGTGTGTCCGGTGTGTGTGGTGTGTGTGTGTAGAACCACGGAGAATTCGCGAACCACCAGGGACGCCTCACCTCCTTCTGCCCCGGGATTCACAGGCTCCGCCCTACCAGTACAGAAGCGCAGGCCGCCCCCCGCTTCCCGCCTGGTGTCTATACGTGGGATCTGGGATCCGAACTCAGGACCTTCCATGCAAGGCGAAGGATTACCCCTGAGCCACCTCTCCAGCCCCAGAAAAATCTTTTGATAAGTTCCAACATCCTTTTATGATCAAACTTTAGAGACAGTTGGAATGGGAGGAACTTTATCAATGTAATGAAAGCTGTATACAACAAGCACAGTAAGGATTATACTCAATGGGGAAAAATTGAAGAATTCCTGCTTTGATCAGGAACTAGACAAGGCTATCCCCTCTCACCACTTCTACTCAATAGTATTTGAAGTCTTAGCTAGTGCCTTAAGACAAGAGAAGTAGATAAAAGGGATTCAAGCCAGCAAAGAAGAAGTCAACCTATCTCTATTTGAAGATGACATGATCCTATGATCCTATACCTGAGTGATCTGAAAAAATCTACCAGGAAATTCCTGGAACTAATACAAAAGTTCAGCAGAGTGGCAGGTTACAAAATAAACATGTGAAAATCGGTGCCCTTCCTATATGCCAAGGATTAAGAAATGAAAAACCCCTAAGAGAAACAATCACATTTACTATAGCCCCTAAAAAATGAAATAACTTGGTATAAACCTAACCAAGGAAGTGAGAGACCTTTACAATGAAAATTTAAAAAGCTAAAGAAGGAAATTATAGAAGACACCAGAAGTGGAAAAACATCTCATGCTCCTGAATCGGCAGAATAAATGTCATAAAAATGACCATCCTAAAAAACAATATACAGATTCAATGTTAGACCAATCAAAATACCCAAGAATTACTTTAAGAAATTGATGAAACAATCTCAAAATTCATAGGGAAGCACAAAAGGACTAGGAGAGGAAAAACAGTCCTGAGTAACAAAAACACTGCTGGAGTTATCACTGTAACAAACCTTAATCTAGATTACAAATCCATAAAAAAAAGCCTACTGCTGGCTCCAAAATATACACATAGATCAGTGGATAAAGGTTGAAGACCCAGATATAAGCCCTCACAATTATAGCCATTTGTTTTTGACAAAAGTGCCCAAAAAATTCAATGGAAACAGAATAGCATCTTAAACAAATGGTGCTGGTAAAATTGTATATCCACAGCATTAAGATTAAATCTGGACACACACTTGTTGCCATGCACTAAAGTTAATTACAAATGGAACAAGGACCTTAATGTTAGGCCAGACCTTACAAAAATCTAGTTGAAAGGGTAAGGAAATCCCTCAAGCTGATTAGCTAGGACAACACTTCCTAAACAGAAACCCAATGGCACAGGCACTAGAACCATCAATCAACAAATGGGATTTTATGAAATTAAAGAGCTTCTGTTTAGATAAAGAGATTGTAAACCCAGCAAATACAATCCACAGAATGGGGAAAATTTTTCACTAACCGTGTATCTGATAGAGTATTCAAAGAACCAAAAAAAACTAAATACCAAGTAGAAAAATGGGCTAATTAAGAAATGGGCCTCAGAACGCAAAAGAAGGTTTCCCAGGGACAAAATTGAAATGTCTAATAAATATTTAAAAAAAAATCTTCCTCATCTCTAGCCATCAGGAAAATGCAAATCAAATCAATCCTGAGATATCATCTCACTCTGGTCAGGATGGCAAAAATACACAATATAAACAACACCAAATGCTGGTGAGGATGTGGAGAAAAGGGAATTCTCATACATTGATAGTGGAAATGCAGGCTTATACAATCACCTTGGCGATTAGTTTGGCAATTTCTATAAAAGTTAAAGATTGAAATGCCATATGACCCTACTATACCACTTCTGGGAATAATCAGTCCCCCATAATGCAGAAATTCACTACAGTGACACAAATACAACAATGTTCATTATAGCACTAATTACAATAGCAAAGTCATGGAATTAACCCAAATACCCAACAGTTGATGAGTGGATAAGGAAAACTGCTACATTTATACAATGGAATGCTACCCAGCCACCAAAAAAGATGACTTAATGAAATTTGCCAGGAAAGGATGGAATTAGAAAAAATTATATTAAGTGAAGTATCCCAGACACAGAAAATTAGACCCCATGTGTACTCCCTAATAGGTGGATCCTAGTACCAAACCGTCTTAATGACATGTTCAATGATAAATCTCTGTAATACTTACTGTAAGCACAAAGGTTTATAAATAAGGACAGGGAAGGAGGGTCCCCCCCCCGAAAAGGAGATAGAGGAACACATTTCAGTAGAGACAATAGGCCATGGTTAAGTATTGCATGTAAATAAGGAGACATCTGGTGCAGCTCACTCTCATTCCCTTCTTGGTCATTTGCAACTGAACAAGTTTGATCTCAACAATCAGGGAGGATATAAGACCAGCAGACAGATGTAACCATCGTACAAGTGGGACACTGACCCTCCTTCTTCACTGCTAAGTCCTACTCTTATTCTTCCATCTACCTTTGAGTCTCCTCTTATATTAAGACCTTCATTTAAACAATCTTTTCTGTTTGGTTAGGAGGTGACCTCCATTACCAATCAGGATGGAGCCAAGGGTAGTGCAGGAAAAGTAAAACTGAAAACAACAGCAAACCATAATTCAGGAAACCAAAGGCCCTACATTAATTATCTGGAACCAGACCAGCCAAACCTCTCTCCATCCAAAAGCTCAGAGAACCTTGAGAAAAAAGTGGCAGCAAGATTTTAACAGTCTAACGATGGGGAAGACCAGTGATATGCAAGATACTCCACACAAGTTAGGGCTCCAACAGTCAGGACTGGACATTGCCTGACCTGTATAATGAATGACTACCTAAATTCTAGCATGGATCATAGGGGAGAAGGATACAGGCAGTAGGTTACTTAGAGTCTATGGATTAAACAGTCATGATAGAGTTCCCATACATATCTGGAGTCCAAGAAGGGGCTCCAGGCTATGCCACTGAGGCTTAAACCCACACTAGGATGGTGGACTCAGAGGAAGGTATGGAGTTCACACAAGAGGATGATCCTGGGGATGAGATGGAGGAAGAGGGAGTCACTGGGAGATGGGGAAGGAGGAAGAGGATGAAATAAAGGGGAAAAGGCAGAGTGCAAGGTGGGACTACTGGGGATGAGAGGAGGAAGGGAGAGGGTTGGGATAACTACTGAGATTGTATGATTAGGAGAAAAGCTAAAAAATCAATTATGGGGAAAAATAAAATTTGGTTTTGTAAGGGGCACACTCTGCTCACTCCTGTTATATCATCTTATAAGCATTTTCTTTTGAGTCAAGGTAACAAACATTCTTTAGGATTCAGTGAAAGAATATGAAACTTTTGGCATTTGTTTACTGTAAAATAGTTAACAGATGAAATTGGGAATCACTGTCCTAAGGCAATCTACAGAAAATCATATATTTATTATTTTACTATTTATTCATTATTATATATTTATTATCTTACTCCACACTTATTTGAAGTGTGCTGTGAATAAGAGAGAAGCATTAAGATGTATTGGTGACATTCTACCTTCTCTATTAGGAATGGATCAGTGTTTGAAGTGTGCAGATGACCACTATCCAAACACAGAACAGACCCACTGCCTCCCAAGGTCAATATCCTTTCTGGCTTATGAAGACCCCTTAGGGATGCCTCTGGCCTGTATGGCTCTGGGATTCTCTGCACTCACAGCTCTTGTTCTAGTGGTATTTGTGAAGCACCGAGACACTCCCATTGTGAAAGCCAATAACCGCACCCTCAGCTACATCTTACTCATCACCCTCATCTTCTGTTTCCTCTGCTCCTTGCTCTTCATTGGACATCCCAACACTGTAACCTGCATCCTACAGCAGTTTACATTTGTAGTTGTGTTCACTGTGGCTGTGTCCACTGTCTTGGCCAAGACAATCACTGTGATTCTGGCCTTCAAGCTCACTGCTCCAGGAAGAAAGATGAGGTGGTTGCTGGTTTCAGGGGCACCTAATTACATCATTCTTATCTGCACATTGATCCAACTTATTTTCTGTGGAGTCTGGCTTGTAACATGTCCTCCTTTTATTGACACAGACATACATTCTGAACATGGCCACATCATCATCATGTGCAACAAGGGCTCAGTCACTGCCTTCTACTGTGTCGTAGGATACCTGGGCTCTCTGGCCCTGGGGAGCTTCACTGTGGCTTTCCTGGCCAGGAACCTGCCTGACACCTTCAATGAAGCCAAGTTCCTGACCTTCAGCATGCTGGTGTTCTGCAGTGTGTGGGTCACCTTCCTTCCTGTCTACCACAGCACCAAGGGGAAGGTTATGGTGGCCGTGGAAGTCTTCTGCATCTTGGCCTCCTCTGCAGGCCTGCTTGGGTGCATTTTTGTCCCAAAATGCTATGCTGTTTTGCTAAAACCAGACAGAAATTCTCTCCAAAAGTTCAAAAATTAAAAACAATTCTTGACTCCTTTCAATGTCTTAAATTATAAAGAATTTGTGAAAAGTTACTATAAAGCTAGAATGTGAGGCTACACAATCTTAATTCTCAAATGCTATGCTATAATATTAATTGTTAATATGTGACTCATACTGGTTTTTTGAGCATCATTGCATACTAGGATTGATACTGTTAGTTTTCCCACTATTTCCTCTACTATTTTCTGTCATCATGCAATATGACCTGGAGGATTTTTGGGAAAAGTGAAAGTGTTTTGTTTATCCTCCAAAGTAATCCAGAGCTCATTTTTGAGGATGAAGAAGAAAGCTTGTAAATTTCATTGTGAAGCAATGTAATTGCTGAATGAAAACTGGATATGTAGATGTAGACAGGGGACATTCCTCTTATTTCCTGATAAATAACTTTTTGTTTCTAAAGGGAATAGAATGTTCTTGAAAATGGCATTTCTGTAGACTCTCACTAGTGGATAAAAGGCAGTTGGACAATGAAGCCTGGGGTCTTGGAGAGAGATAGATAAAATGATGCAGAAAGAATATTGTGCAATGGGGGATGATTTTGTAAAAATCTTGACATTTGTTGCCATTTTGCAATGCACACTGATAATGTTGGGATTATAGAATTTCAATGACTAACCTTTAATATTAACTTGCTTTCAGGTGAGTAATCACATAGGAGACACATCTCTGAGTATGAGTTTAAGGTAGTTTCTCAATGGTGTTAATTGAAATGAGTTGTCTCCAAACTAATGATGTATATTACGTTTCCATGGACTGGGGTCTCAGAATGAAGAAAGAAAAAACTTTGCTGAGTACCTCCAAGAATCCCTGTTGCCTTTCCAAATGTATATGTCATGTGACGAGCTACATCATGTTCCTCCTGCCACACCTTTCCTATCATGATGGACAGAGTCCTGAAACTGAAAGCCAAAGTAGTTTTTGGATTCCTTAAGTTGCTTCTGTCATATATCTCCAGAAAAATCAAGGGCGGTAAATTAAACATGAATCTACTGAGAAAGAACAAGGTATGTGGAGACCTCATCAAGACTGAGATCATGATGACTATTTGTTGACTCAAGCTTTAATTCCAAATAGTGATACACACCACACTGAACCACTTGACATCACTTGAAATTATCTCCCTCATTATATGTTTACTTGGTGCACGGGAGAAAATAAAACATTTTGCAAACATAAACCTCTTGTCACAATGAATTATGTAGGAATTCAGATGTTCCCATTTCTTTGGGAGTGATCATTGATGGTCAAAACTGGCCACAGTAAGTAGTCTCTTAGGCATCAGGGGTAACCCTATTGGAATATCACTAATTTTGTAGCAGCTGCTGAACAAACCTCCTCTATGGAACACAATGGATTTCTTATATAAGAAAGAATATTCAGGTAGGAAAAAAATATGGCTCTGAGAGAAGAGGGCAGATGGGGTAGGCAATACGGGGAGAAACAAAACTTAATTGTAATTTTAAATAGCTTCAAGTTTAAAAAGAAAAATAAGATGAAATCTGAACATGCTGGAAGATATTCTTGGTTCCCACAAATAGGCACTTGTAAATGGCTCAGTTATTACTAATTTTCCAAATCATCTCCCAAAGACACATGTCAGAATGGTTTTGTCCCAAACCTGGCCTGATCTTGGGTAGATGATACAAGAACCCAGTATTGTGCTCTGGTGCTAAAAAGTTTGATTCATTCTTTTTCTAAAATTTATTTTTTATTTACTTGTTTAAAAGAGAATGAGGGGTGGAGCAGGTACGTGCCATGAATCGTTGGTGGAGTTCAATGACAACTTTCACAAGTCTTCTCTCTCTTTCAACATGTACACCCTAGAGATTAAACTCATATGGCCAGGTTTGTACATAGGAACGATGACTATCTGAGCCATATTATCAACTCCTACTTTGTCCTTAAAGGAAAAGTTGGGGCACATGCTGCTTCTGCTCTTCCTTTATTGCAGTGGCAGACTCAAACTTTTGTTCCTGCAGTATGAGTCTTGTATGAGAAGACCACAGCATGATGCTTACAACTGTGCCGGCCAAATGGTCTATGTTCTTCTCAAACTGACTTACTGCTGTAATTCGTTACTCTTCCATAATATTTGAAGGCAAAATCATAAGCATGAAAGCTACTGGATGCTTACTAACACTTGCCAATATATGGATACACTTGCCAACACATATATACCCACACAAACACATGCACTCACAAAAATAGACAGTACATACACACACATGCACATACATGCACACAGACACACATGCAAATAAACACATACTTTCCCACTCAGACACACTGTAGATAATACAAAAACACACACATGAATGCACACACTAATACATGTATACACATATACACACAGACATGAACACACACAACCAAACATGAACACATGAACAAAAACAGACGCAGATGCACATACACAAACAGAATCACATGCAGAAACACAAACACACGTAGTCACCCAAAAATACATGCATGAATACATATACACACAAAAATACAAGGACAAACGTATATGTAAATAGACACCCACACAAACAAAAACACATGCATGCACATGCATACAAAGGCACATATACCAACATACATCCCAAAGCAAAATCCAATATTTACACATCAGAAATACATACAGACTCATGCCTGCAAAATAGTGATGTATATAAGAAGACACACATATTCACATATACACACATCGAGATACACATGTATAGACTGACATATCACTGGAAAATTGGAGAAACTTTACTTTAGATCTCATGTGAGGGAAAAAGCGTTAGAAACAAAACCTATGGGGGAACCTTTTTGAAGATTCAATTCCATTTTCTTTTGCTTTGGATGCAGTTGAGTGCTATATTTAAGTAGGAAGCAACCTTCCCATATCCATGGATTTATGAGAATTGTGATGAATTCTTCATGGAGGTAATGAAAAATAAACAGGTAATGGTTTTTATAGACCAAAATGTCCATTTTAATATGCTACACTTAGAAGAACAATACCAAGATCTCTGCCGGTTTGGCCACCCACCTGCCCCAGATACTCCTGGTCACCCTGCATTTCAGGTGGCTCCCACCAGCTTGACCTAGCTTCTCCCACCAGCCAGCCTGAGCAGCACCCAGGTTGCCTCAGGCTTGGGTGGGCCTTTGGGCCACAAGCCAGGTCCCAGGTGAAATGCTCCAGTGTGTGACCAGTTCCTCTGCCCTTTCTGCCTGCCTGGGATGTTTGTGGTCCAGGGATGACACACTGCTCCTCAGAATTCAACAGAGTCCAAGAAAACCCAAGAAAACTGTAGGGGACAAAGTCCGTAGACCTGATATCATCTAAAATCATCCAATCACATGAGAGAGATTCTTCACATCCAACCCAAAGATAAGTAAACCCTTTATTACCATCCTGTTCCTTTCAATTATTAATCACTGTAGATTAACTTTTCCATATAACCACCCGGAAACCATGTTAAACTTCAGGGACTATACCACTCACCCTCACGTATCACCAAGGTACTAAATCATAAAAGTGCACTAACATACTAATATTCACCTCTTGTCTACTAAACCTGTCTTAATTGATGTACTAACAGTCTAATACCCGCATCCAGGAAATAACAATAACTACAGACAAACATACCTAACTCTAAGGCAAACACTAGTAATAACTGCCTGAGAGTAGTAATACACACTAATTTAGTTCAGTCAAAAACACACAGAAACCGAAAGGTCTTAACAGACAAAACAACAATGCCCAAGTTAAAGTACAGATCCATGAGAAACAAAACCCACGAAGACAAATCTCCCACCGAAGGAATTAACCCCACAATGATAGTTTCCAACCAGAACAAATTCACAGAAAATAGGCAATAAAGGCAGGCCCAAGATAATGACATTCAAAGCATGATCATTACCATGATCAATCATATGAAAGAGGAAATTTAGGAGGAGTTAAATAACTGCATCAACCACTTTGAACAGGAACACAACAGACACTTGGAGGAGTTGAGAAAAACAATTCAAGAAACAAAAATAGGCATAGAGCAGTTAAAATAGTCTCTAGCAGAGTTTAAAATTGAACTAAAAGACAAGTTACCTTCAACCCACAACTCAACAGAGACTCTTATCAGCAGAACTAATGAAGCAGAAAATAGAATTTCAGATCTTAAAGACAAAGTGGAAGTACTAAGCAGCTCAATGGAAAATGTTATTGAAGTCAAAAAGATACGTGAGAGGAATATTCAAGAGTTATGGGACACCCTGACAAAGCCTCACATGTGCATTCATGGAGTACCAGAGCAAGAATCCCAAAATACCACATCTGAGGAAATTTTTCAAATTATCATAAATGAAAACTTCCCTCACCTAATGTTGCAGTCAGCCTGCAACATTGCTGATAAATGACCATCAAATGGCTTAAGGGACCCAGGGGTTTATTCTTTTACGATTACTTGTTACAGTTCTTAGTCCACCTTGATGGGAGAGCATGCACCAACACCAAGGTCAAGGGAACTGGCTACACCATCACTGCATAACAGCTGAGAGATGGGCAATCCTTATTGCCAGACTAGCATGTCTGGCCAAGTGAACAGAAGGATACCAACTCTCTCAATGAGCTCTCTGTGATTTATCCAGGGCCTAATCCCACCCACCATGGTCTGGGTCTTCCCTGTCAGCTAGACAATCTCCTTCAGGTCTGCTCTGGGCTTAACTCAACATCACCTCTTTACAACTATGCCCAGAGCTCAAACTCTCAACAGTCAAGTTGACACCTGTGCTTAACTATGACACTCCACCCCTTGTCAATTCAACACAAAAACAATAGCACTTTTAAACTGTAACCTTTCATTGTCCCCACAGATGTTAAAAAATATAAATACATTCATTCCATGGACAAATTTAAAATGTTCTCATTAAAACTTTAGTTCCAACATTTTAAAAGTTCAAAGTTTTTTAACTTTAGAAGGCTATTAAATCAGAATAAGTTAAATACTTTAAAAAAATAAAACATTAAAACAGAAGGACCTTGATAAAATAAGAAAACATTTAAATTAAGATCAAAGTCCAGCAAATTACCACATCTTGTATTTCAATGTCCATCTTCTGTTGCTCATCATGTAATCATGGTGGTTCAAAGTTTTCAGGAATTCCTACTCCCTGTTTGCAGCTAAAAGTTGTAAAAGCAGAGTTCTTTTGAATGAGGCTTAATCTCCACTCCAAACAGTCTTCAGCATACATCCCACGGTTCTGGCATCTCCAAAAGTACTCTGGGTTCCTCTGCAGCTATAAGCTTCATCTTCTCTCACAGAAACTCTATGCCTGCCACTTGGTGCCAAGCTTTTGCTGCTCTCCATGAAACCTAAAACCAGTATCACCTGAGGGATGCTGCCAGATTCTGAAGCAAGGTTGAAATTTAGCTTAGTCCATTGGAGCTACAACTGTAACAACTTTAACGTGCTGATGCTGGAAAAGCCTCTTTTCTAGGCAGCCAAACTTGCAAAGGTCAAGAAACAACTTTAACTTGGGCTTTTGGCCCCTTAAGGAATCTGGGTTTTCAAACCATGAACTCGCCATACGGTGGTTTTCATGTTTTCCACCATCCCAGTGCAAGTCACTAGGTTTTCCTTCACTGATATTCATTTCTCCAACAGCAGCAGATATTCTGCTGCCTGCCCTTTGCACATCCAAACCTTTAAGGCTGCCAACACAGCTCTCCTCTGTCAAGCAAACCAGTCCGTCGTCTTCAAATACAGATTTACCAAAAGTCCTGTTCCCCTCATCACAAATTGGGCCCAAACAATCTCTCTCAGCAACTGGCCCACTAAACTCTGAAGAACGGTATTTGTAAATCCACAAAGTGAAAATTCTCAAGCATTTCCAACTTTGTCCAGCAGAAATTTTGTGTGCTCAAAAGCCACAAAATCCACAAAGTCAGATTTATCAGCAACACCCCACTTCCTGGGTACTAAATTCTGTTGCAATCAGCTTGCAACATTGCTGATAAATGACCATGAAACGGCTTAAGGGATCGAGGGGTTTATTCTCTTATGATTTCTGGTTATAGTTCTTAGTCCAGCTTGACGGGAGAGCATGCACCAACACCAAGGTCAAGAGAACTGACCACACCATCACTGCATAACAGCTGAGAGACTGACAATCCTTATTTGCCAGACCAGCATATCTGGCCAAGTGAACAGAAGGATGCCGACTCTCTCAACCATCTCTCTGCGATTTAACCAGCTCTCTGTGATTTATCCAGGGCCTATTCCCACCCAACATGGGCTGGGTCTTCCCCATCAGCTAGACAATCTCCTTCAGGTTTGCTCTGGGCTTAACTCAATCATCAACTCTCTACAACTGTGCCCAGAGCTCAAACCCTCAACAGTCAAGTTGACACCAGTGCTTAACTATGATACCTAAAGAATGAGAGGCCAATCCAAATATAAGAGGCGTTCCACACTCCAAACAGATATGACCAAAATAGAAACTCGCCACGGCAAATAATAGTCTAAACACTCCACACTCAACACAAAGAAAAGGTGCTGAGAGCTTCAAGGGGAAAAAAGTTACTTTTAAAGGTAAACCTATTAAAATAACAAATGAGTTCTCAATGGAAACAATAAAAGCAAGAAGAGCTTGCAGATATGTACTTTAAGTATTGAATGAGCACAAATGTCATCCCAAGCTAATATACCAGGCAAAACTATCTGTCATGATTGAGGAAGAGAGAAAAGTTTTCCAGCACAAAGACAAGTTTTAAAGGTAAACCTATTAAAATAACAAATGACTTCTCAATGGAAACAGTAAAAGCAAAAAGAGCTTGGGGAGATGTACTTCATGTATTGAATAGCAAAAGTGTCAACCTAGGCTGATATACCCAGCAAAACTATCTGTCATTATCAAGGAAGAAACTGGATGTCCACATGCAGAAGATTAAAATTTGACCCGTATTTCTCACCATGTACAAGACTTAATTCCAAATGGATTAAGGACCTTAATATAAGGCCAGAGACTATAAAAACCTTAGTTGAAGGGTAGGGAACTCCCTCGAGCTGATTGGACTAGGAAAACAGTTGGCCTAAATGGAAATCCAATAGCACAGTCGCTACAACCAACACTCAACAGATGGGATCTTATGAAATTGCCAGGGAAGAAACAAATGTCTAACAAATACCTTAAAAAATGTTCCTTATCCTTAGCCCTCAGGGAAATGCAAATCAAAACCTCCCTGAGATATCATTTCTCCCTGGTCAGGATGGCAAAAATCCACAATACAAACAGCACCAAATGCTGGAGAGGATGTGGTGAGAAGGAAACTCTCCTACATTGCTGGTGGGAATGCAGGCTTATACAACCACTCTGGCGAGCTGTCTGGCAATTTTTTAAAAAGACAGAGATAGAATTGCCATATGACCCTGCTATTCCACTTTTCGGAATAACACCTCAAACAGCAAAAATTCACCTCTATAACACTAGCACAAGCATGTTCATAGCAGCACTGTTTACAATAGCAAAGTCATGGAATCAACCCAAATGCCCAACAATTGATGAGTGTATAAGGAAAATATGGTACATTTATACAATGGAATACTACTCAGCTATCAAAAAAGACGAACTAATGAAGTTTCTCAGGACATGGATAGAACTAGAAACAATTATATTGAGTGAAGTATCCCAGACACAGAAAATTAAGTGCCATATGTACTCCCTAATATGTGGATCCTAGTACCAAACCCACTTAGAGACACTGAAGGATAAATCTCTGTAATACCTACAGTAATTGCAAAGATTATAAGCAGGGAGGGAAGGGGAAAGAGGGCCCTACCAGAAAAAAGGAGAGCAGGAATCATGCTATGGCAGAGAAAATAGGCCACCATCAAGGACTGCAAGTAAGTAATGAGACATCTAGTTAAGCTCACAGACTTTCCTTCCTGATCATTTGCAACTGATGAGGTATGATCTTACCAGAAAGGGAGGGCATAGATTCTGGTAGATAGAAGGTAACCATCCTGCAAATTGGAGAATGACACCCCCTCACCGCAGTTTTCTATTCTTATTCCATCTACTTTTGAATCTACTTTTATAATAAGACCCTATTTTAACAGCCTTTTATCTCTGGCCAGGGAGGTGACATACAATACTCATCAGGATGGAGCCAAGGGCGGTGTTGAAGCAGCAAAACTGAAGAAAAAGTCAACAAATCATAATTCAGAAAATCAGAGTCTACATCCACCACCTGGAACCAGGCCAGCCTAATCTCTCCCCATCCCAAAGCTCAGGGAAATTTGGAGAAAAGGTGGTGGTAAAAATGAAGAAGCCTAAAGATGGGGAGAAGCAATGATATGAAAGATACTCCATACAACTTAGGGCCAAAGTAATCATAATAGGACTTTGCATGACCTGCGTAATGACCAACATATCATTGAATCCCCAAAGTCTACCATGGATCACAGGCACTACGATCCTTAGAGGCAAGGGATTAACAACCACAATTTTGTTCATACTGAGTCCTTATACCTCATCAGAGAGTAGGACCCAGAAAGAAGTTTGACATGCACACTAAAGGATGCTCTAGGAATGGGATGGCAGGGGGCACTGGGAGAAAGGGAGGGAGGTGGGAAAGGAAGGGGAAAAGGTGGGAGTCGAAAGGGGGTCCAAGGAAGGGGTGGAAGGGGGAAGGGGAATGGAGTACTAATCAACTTTGTATGAGTGGAAGAAATAAAGAAAAAAAAAGAAAAAAAAAAGAAACCAGCTGTAGAACCAAAAAAAAAAAAATTAAGGGCAGAGGATCCTCACTGTTTTACCCAACCCCCCAGTAAGCTTCAAGGCCTGGCTGTCAGAGCAAACACATTACCAGTTGGGAGCACCAGAAGCAGCATTTCTAGCCTCTCAGTCTCACACTTCTGCTTCCTGAGGGGTTTATGTTATGGCTTGAATCACTGTGGGACAGTAGCTACTACACTGTAGACAGTAGTAAGTGGCAATGTCTTCAGGCTCCAGGCTGCTGATGGTGAGGGTGAAATCTGTCCCAGATCCACTGCCACTGAACCTCAGTGGAATCCCAGATTGTAAATTAGTTGCACATAGATCAGGAGCTTAGGACCTTTCCCTGGTTTCTGTTGGTACCAGACTAACCAGTTACCAATGTCCCAACTGACCTGGCAACTGATGCTGATTCTGTCTCCCAGAGACAAGACAGGGAGGATGGGTTCTGGGTCATTTGGATGTCACATTTCACACCACTAGGTTAAAACAAGAAAAATATATAGTTTGAAGCATGTTTTAATGTGACGTTCTTAAAAATCCTGCAGCAGGGTCTTACCATACTGAACTTCAAAATGTTCTAATTTAGTCCTTTCTTTACCTGGAAAGCCAGCCGCAGAGGAACCCAGGAGCTGAGTCGGGTCCCTCATGTCTATGCTATGCCTGAGTGTGACTGAGCTGTATAAGGTATCCCCCTCCTATTAATGAGTGATGAGAACAGTGAGTTGGTCTCTGGCTGCATGCAAATCAACAGGAAGTCTCCACAGAGCCCAGACTAAGGCAGGTTTGCTTACAGAATAGGTTCCTCTTTTCATGCCAAAGCAAAAATGTCAGCATAAGATCCTATGAGTTTTTGCTGTTACATCACTTCTGTTCCTCCATATGATTTTTATTTTATTATTTTGGCTACATTTCCAATAAGGCAGTGATTGGCCCTCTGAATTGTACATACTTGAACATCAATGATAACAGTCACTGCAAATTGAGACTTTTATGGAAAGAGTTGATGTTCAACTCTACCACTGCAACCATGTGCTCCTCCATGATCATATCCTGCTTAATTACCTGCACCAAAACCACTCTAAGCTGGGAATTGTCAAACTTACTTGTGCTTCCATCCTGACTCAGCTTGCAATGGTATGCCTTGATTTCTGTTGATCTTTAAAATGTCATGGATTGGGGGCTGGAGAGGTGGCTCAAGGGTTAAGCCTCTGCCTTGCAGGCAGTAGGTCCTGAGTTCGGATCCCAGACCCCAGTATAGACGCCGGGCGGAAGCAGGGGTGGCCTGCATTTCCGGTCCTGGTATGGCAGAGCCTGTGAATCCCTGGGCAGAGCAAACAAGGAGGAGGTAGAGGCGTCCATGGTGGTTCCTGAATTCGTCGTGGTTCTACATACACACATACATACATACACATATACATATACACACGCACACACACAATTGAATTAAAAAAATTTAAATGTCACAGATTATTAGTCCATCTCTCTGTGCCTTCTTAACACTCCATTTTCTTCAGAATAGTGGTTCTCTTTTCACAAATGTTCACTCATTACCTGGATATTCTGCTTTTGCTGGCATATCCTTCTACTACCTTATCTGTCTATCTCTTAAGAAAATAGTTCCAATGTTTGGGTTAGTGGAGATCAAGTGAGATACAGAAAGAAGTACATAAGAATGAAAGTAGAAGCCCCATATTTAGCAACTGTAGCAACATGGAGTCCATAGGATCCTCCCATATGAGCACGCTGATATTGATGATTCCAGGCAAATGAAGAAGAGGGTAGCATGAAAACAGGGCTCCCATGAGTATAGATCCCCTGAAGTGAGCATTATGCAGTGACAACAAGCAGTCATAATGACAGATAAGGTACACATAGAACCAGTTACTTCTC